>PRKT01002934.1:0-10484 GCA_003671525.1 Saccostrea glomerata | reverse complement strand
GTAGCGATGTCTATTCTTCACCCAAATATATTAGTGGAGTGACAATCCAAGAAAAAGATGCTTAGTTTTCGAGTTTAATGGACCAGTATACCCTACAGCTGAAAGTTATATTTTATAAAAAAGACATCCCCCCTCATACATTTTCGCCCGGTCGTAGAGTTTTCTCAAGTCAATTTTTTTTAAACTTGCGATGAAAGTGAAAATGGGGGGTGGTATTTAAGTCGGTTTTTTTACTTGCTGACAATATTCTTTTTCTAAGATTAATTGTTGGTTTGATAAAAAATAATAATTTGTGTGTGATACGATAGCTACAGGTATCAAAATTTACAATGCAAAATTAATCAGGAATTTTTTTGTCTCCCCCCCCCCTCTTTTTTAGATCTTATGTTTTGTTATAGAAACTGTTATGTTCAGTACAATTATTTAATGCAAAATTTATAACGAATGTTATAGTGCTTGAAAGATTAATAAGACAATGGTTTCTAATCAAATAAACCGCACTTTTTAAAAGACATTCACATACCAAGTCTTGTATTCTACTTGATCTAAAATGGTTTGTGCATCTGGAAACGGATATTATAGAATCCCATCATGTCTATGACGGTGACTCCATCGATCAAAATATTGATAAATATATTAAACTGGCTTCTATTATTTATAAGATAACGCTAATATTTAGTTTGAATTTGAAGTAATGAGCACTTGAAAGTAATTGTCCTTTTTTCAATTAAAAAAAAATACGTAAAGGACAAACATGTCAATTTTTCTTCACATTCTTGTTTAAACAGGGCCGGTATCTTGCATGATTTGATATTGCCTTTCTGCTTCATAAGCCTTTCTGCTTCATAAGCAATACAGATTAACGCAAGTATGAAACAGAAAGAGAAAAACGATTTTAGCATTTCATCTTAAAGACTGTCCATCATTTCACAGAAATTATTTAATGTTTCCTTTGGAAATATATTTAGTGTTTTCTACAGCAAAAACATGGACTTTGTCATTATTCAAACAAAGGGATACCTATTATGTTTACGAATTTCTTCATTTAGATGTACTGCCAAAAATTGAACTCTGTTACTATAATCCTTTATGGGGGGGTCGTATTTTGTCATCGCAGTGCTTACAGTACTTAAAGTTTTCTTTTGGAAAGAAGTACCAGAAAAGAAGATATGAATCAAACAGGACCGCAAAAGCAATCCACGAATGTTTTTGCTCGGAAAACTCATTAGAGAGCTTTTTCAATATTTTTCCTTTTGAGAAAGAATTGTCAGTTTCGCTTCAAGAAGGATATGGAAATAACGAACAGTATTCAATCTCAAGTCCATTAAACAATATACAAAATAAGAGCAAGAAGGCCACAGCAAGTGTTTTCTTTTTTTCACAAATAAGATTTTGCATAAATTCTGCTTCATATGAATATAAAAATAAGTCTGCTAATAACGGAGCGCAATTTGTTCCCATGGGAATTCCAATAGATTGTTGGAATACCTGGTCTCCAAAAACCACATAGATATTGTCAATCAGAAGCTCAAGCATCTTCTTGATCTCAACTTTAGAGTACTTATGTGTGCAATCAGAATCTGTTTTAACAAAATAATTTTTTAAATGACCAATGACGAGATAAGTAAATTTACGAGTTAAAGAATTAATTGTCTAATATTATTTTTACAAATTGCAATGGAGACAGAAGAAAAAGTACTATAAACGCTATCTTTAACCAATTACAGAAACAACAAGTAGTTTCTTACATTCTTTTTAGGACTTCTGATGAAATGACAAAGACTACTGAGTATCTAGGCAATCAGCCTTTTTTCAAAATTCTAGTGTTGGCAAATCGGACGATTTTTAGTAACCGGGTATTCGCTCAATCTTCCGATCGAGTACCCGGTTACTCGGATAATTTATTCATATTCATATATACATATATCATCCTTTACTCATCGGAAGTAATAAAACACAAATATATATTGTGAATGAACTTTATTTATATATTAAAGACACGCACGCACTACTTTGAAAGAATTTTTATATGAAAATTAAAATATTATGATTATATCAGAAAGAAAAAAATTCAATGCTTCATACTATTTGACAATGGCGTTCATCACCATTTACTTTTCGTCCTCGATATTTGTCGCGATCAAGCAGAATAATTAGTTGTATTTAGAAACTTGGAGTCACATCCGTACAGAATAACTCCTGTTCACGTTAATTACATTTTACAAATTTCGAATCAGCTGTTCTTTTTAAATACTTCCAAGCTATACATTTCTTTGGCGGCATCTTGTCAAATCATTTAATGAGGTAATTATACGCAAGTGAGTTAAGGCTACATATCGCGGTTTCTATTCAAAATAATTAATTTTGACCTATTATTACTATACATATCGCAAAGAAAATGTTAAGACTTGTTTTCTAATACATTCTTAGTACCCACGATATGCGATTGCCAGTGCACATTATGACGTCATATGATGACGTCATCAGCCTTTACTACACAAGTTTATAAGAAACATCAACAAAATCGCTTTTGCGCAAGGGCATAACTTAGTTTGTTTCACAAAAACAAAATATAAAGAAAAGCAGTTTATTCCAAGGATTTAAGATATTGCTGCACAAATGTTGACACTGCAATTGTTTAGTTACTATTTGTACAGTTCTAAGTTGAAACAGGGTAAAAAGGTACAGTCCAGTGTATGTTTAGTAAAATTTTCATCGATTGAAGAAGAGCATAGGATTTGTGCAGCAACTTTATTAATTTTAAGAATATTCTCCATAATATTATACGTTATTTATTCTAAATTAAATAGAATATGCCCTTGTGCCGACGTTGTTTTTGATGTGTTTTATTACCTTGAATGGGAAAGAACTATGACGTCATAATCTGACGTCATAATGTGCACTTGCTTTAATGTACTGTAGGTACTAGGTACATATAAGAAAATCAATTTGAACTTTCTTTGTACATAAAATATATAATTTATGCATTATTATTATCTCATTTGCATAGAAAAACCCATATTTAGCCTTAACTCACTTGCGTAACTCAGGTCTTCCAAACTTACCTGCTGGCAATCAAAACTACTAGTAACAATTAACTGTGAAAAACTTATCAAAACAAATCGATCGTATTAGTGAACCACTAGATGTTTAAGTCGGTAAAGAAAATTAGAGAAATGTTTATGTATATGTGGTTAATCGGGTACTCGTTGCCAACACTACAAAATTCAAAGATATAAAGTTTCCAGTCAGCAGATGAAAAAAGCCACGCACGACATGCATTCAATGTAAATATTGCCAAGTGATCAACATTTTTGCACTATTGTAATTATTATCTACAAACCTAAATTTTCTTTTTAAGGATCAGCTATTATTACTTTTACAGCTCTTTCACAAACTTTCTTTTATAGTTTTCAAACGAAACATATTCTTGAAAAATTAACAATAAAGATATACAGTGCCCACTGTCCAATCCGACCACTGTGCAATCCGGCACACTGGCACTTCCGACGTAAATCTTTATTCCCAAAAATATCTTTATTTAACTTATATAGAAAAATACTTTACAATCCGACCACTGTACATTCCGAATTCCGACACCTCTTTGTAAACACAGCCTATTAATTGCATTGCAGTTTCACCTGTGTTTTCCGACATAATTACACGGCTGGTTAAACCCCAGAGGTGAAGCCTTTGTTTACACTGTATGACACATTGAGTATGATAATGAGGGGATTAGTTACGGCTGAACGCACGCAGTCACCTTACCTGTGTTAATAATTGGCACACTAGATTGATATGTTTTAATACAGTTATGATGATCACCTCGGGTTTAAATTACTTTTCAGTGATTTTATCGATAATTATAATTGTTTGCAATTTTTTTCAAGGTTAGATTTTAATTATTTAACTATTAGCTTGTGTGTGACAATTTGTTTGGACATTGAAATGCATCAAAGTAACAAGACCATTGATTTGAGAATTGTCACAAACAGTATGAAATACATAACCATATTAAAGAAACAAATAAAACAATTTTTTTTTTGCTGAACATAACATACTATTTATCCTGGGGGAAATAAATTACGGAATAAAGTCAGGCATTTAGTCTACTTCCGTTTCCAAAATGGCGGCCATCGAAAAAGGAATGTAAACATGTGCTGATTAAAGATGGCAATAACTATTAAAAAACAATTTTTACAAGTCATTTTATTAGAAAAATGTTATCACAATAAATTAAAAAGTAAATTCAACAATTTAATTTAGGAGAATAGCAAGGTAAAGTGATCAAACGAAACGAAAGTGTAAGATTGAAATTTGCTACGATGTATTGTCAATACATGTAGCTCTTTACATGGACTTGAAATGTGACAGAAATAGCCAACACTGAGTAACCCGACACACTGTTTAATCCGACATAAATTTAATTTCCCATGTCATGTCGGATAAGACAGGTTTCACTGTACATGTACGTTTACATGAAAACCAATGAATAGAAATTACAGCAGAAATTGCAATTTTAGCACTAAAAGGTGTTTAAGATCTTTCAAAACCCCAAAATCTCTACAACGTAACCTTCTTAATTTATGAGTAAACGCTTACTCAAAAGTTCACCAAATTAAACGTAAATTTTCAAATCTTAGACAACATTCATTGATAAAAAAAAATGGCCTATTTAGACAGAGAAATGAATAATATTAAGACTTTAAAAATTCTGTGATCTGTCCTTTGGATGAGACCAGGATACCGAAATTCAATGTGAGTGCAAGGATGACCACTAGAAGAATTTTTATTTAAAAAGCATCGAACAATTTCTTTGAAAAATAATGAATCAGATGTAAAAGGCTTCATAAAAACATAACATTCAAAAAGGTGCGAAATTAATGGTCATGTTCCGGGGTTTTTTTAGGGGTGGGTGTGTGGTGGGGGTAGGGGTGATGGATGTTGTTGTTGTAGTTGTTATTTTTCTTTACTTTATGCGCTAAATATTACCTGATTGTACGTAAAAAATTACGTACATTTGCATTAAACCTTTTAAGTTTAAATAAATTACTATAAGACACACCTTTCATTTTAAAGACAGACAAACGGGCATTCTTATTAAATTTTTCGTCCCTTTTCCATGAAATCAATATATTGACCCAATACATAAAATTCCTATAGAAATATACATTATATTCACGAACTTTTTTTAACTTTTCTTATATGTACAAAATTATGGCCAGATTTCATTCATTGATCTTTTATCTCCTTTTATTTTAAATTTTGACAATAGAATTTTCTACGACCGGGCAAAAAATATTGATGGATAATATATCTGACCAAAAAGTACAAATCACCGTAGGGTAGGATGGTACATTAAATTCAATTTTTTGATGGTTTTGTCACTCCACTATATGTGTTTACATAACTGGTATGTTTTTTAAAACTATCAGTAAATATTAGTTTACATAAAGTGCATGCAAAATGAAAAAAAAATAAGTACAGTAAAATATTTAAGAGAGAAAGAATTTTCAAAGTATGGAATTTTAAAAATCACTTTCACAACTTGAGGTGACTGTATCACCGAGGAGATATCAAGCAGGTTCAATTATTCATCATACTTAAGATTTGCAATATATTGACCGAACCATACACATTTTTTTCAAAGTGTGTTAATATGGTCGATATTAAAGCACTTTGAAAAGAAATTCTATTTTTTTCAAAGTGCGTTGAATTGGTCCCGACTTTAATTCACTTAAAAAATGTTTTTCAAAGTCCGTTATTTTTTAAAGTCCGTTGAAACAAACGTACCCAAAATCAAATATGCATATTTTAACTCTTTACATTTTCACATGGTGTTTTCCAATCTCTGGACTATTAGATCGAACCTTGAAATCAGAACTGAAAGTAAAATATATATCTAGTTCATATTGATGTTTGAATGTAACATTTTTATTTAGGGTGTTATTGAATATATACATGTGTGAATATGTTATTCTAGATCTTTTGTACCAACAGTCATTTAATTTAAGCATATTGTTAACTTCCTCTTTCAGCAAGCAAAATCTAAGCTAGTGTTTGACAACGATGAGAGTTGATCCTTATGTTAAGATTCCTTCAAATGTCTTATAATACTTTTCAGGTAATTGTTTGAAAACTGCAGAGGATAAACTTTTTACACACAAATGTTCCAGTTTTGTTTCTGGCTGTCCGGATGTAGACTTCCGCAGTAACGAAATCTACAAATGTAAGGACTATTTTTTTCTTAAAAAAATATTATACTGACATAATGAGACTTATCCAAAATATGACTTTGATATTTGATTTTATTTCATTCTTATTTATTATGATTTACATCAGACCCTGCTTGTCAAAACATTAGTACAGAACATCGATGTTATCTTGCTGATCCATATTGTGCAAACGCGTAAGTAATAGTGTATTTATTGGTTTGAATAAAATCATTCTGCATGTAGTAAGGAGTTTCTAACAGAATTATTTTTCCCCAAAAAGGACATGGGATATATCTTCTGAAGAAACAGCGGAAACATTTATCTCCAAGTCCACAACAAATCATGTACTACACAACACAACAGCAATGGATATTCACACAACCAAATTCCAAGAAGATGACTCAGCACATATCGGGGCAATTATGGGCATTGTTGTTGCTGTACTGGGTCTTATGCTGCTGTTGATAATTGTGATGGTTGTATGGAAGAGAATGCACAAACAGAAAAGAAAAGAAAGAAGGGAATATTTGAGTATGTTGTTCTATTATGCCTTAAGTGTATTCAAGAGTTTACTAGTCAGTCTGATTAATAGTTTGTTTTCAAATACAGAAAATTGTCTCAACTTAAAAAAAACAAAAGAAATAAAAATGACATTTTCTAAATGAACACCAATATATTAATGCTTGAAAATGAAGTATTATCCAGCCAATTATTGATAATATTTCTATATTTCAGCTGAAAAAGAAAATTTATTGATGGAAACAGAGGAGAACGTTGTCCAAGGTATATTCAATACGTTAATATTTTTTTAAATAAATTTTCATTTGATGTAATGTTAGAGAAAAGAAAAAAATTCTAGTGGAATGTGTAGTTAAAACATGTTTTACCTGCAGCTGTGGACTAAATATTCCACTGCATATGAAATTGATAAGATAACAACAATAAAAATAAATTAACCAACAACAGAAACTTACAATGTATTCATTGAAATATTCTTCTCATAGGGGCTACAAAGGGAGATGAAACGGGCACCAGTAGTAAACAAAACGAGAGCGAAAATGATATCACGGAGATTGATGAAGGTAGTCAAAATGAAGAAAGATGTGTAGTCTATAGTTGCAGTTAAAACATGTTTTAACCGCAGCTGTGGACTAAATATTCCACTGCATCTGAAATTGATAAGATAACAACAATAAAAATAAATTAACCAACAACAGAAACTTACAATGTATTCATTGAAATATTCTTCTCATAGGGGCTACAAAGGGAGATGAAACAGGCACCAGTAGTAAACAAAACGAGAGCGAAAATGATATCACGGAGATTGATGAAGGTAGTCAAAATGAAGAAATAAAACATTATATCCCAGAGGTTTGGGTTAGTAGTGAAACAACGGGAGATGAAGTTGGTGATACTGAAACTCGAGTCCTTAATGAACGAAATGATAAGAAATATGGTATCACAGAGGCTGGTGTCAACTGTGAACCAGTGGAAGCGGAGTATAGTATATCAGAGAGTGATATTCATAGTGACTCAAAGGAAAAGGAGTATAGTATTTCAGAGACTGATGTCAAAGGTGAACTGCAGGAGAGGGAGAATGATGTCACAGAGGCTGATGTCAAAGGTGAACTGCAGGAGAGGGAGAATGATATCACAGAGGCTGATGTCAATGGTGAACTGCAGGAGAGGGAGAATGATGTCACAGAGGCTGATGTCAATGATGAACTGCAGGAGAGGGAGAATGATGTCACAGAGGCTGGTGTCAATGGTAAACTGCAGGAGAGGGAGAATGATGTCACAGAGGCTGGTGTCAATGGTAAACTGCAGGAGAGGGAGCATGGTATCACAGAGGTTGGTGTCTTTTCAGAATCAGAGGAGAGGGAGCATGAGATCCTAAGGAATAGAAAATCTAGTAGAGGAAGGGAGTTTTTACGAAGAATGGAAAGTAAGAATTTATGTAAATTGGCATCGCTTATTTCAGTCTAATATTAGCTTTAGCTATATATAAGATACTGGATGAAAATTCCACTTTCCGTAAAATGAAACTTTATGGGAACCTTGATGAACCATACCTGTATGATTTTTGCAATGCAAGCCATAAACCAAATAAAAATTAATTAAATTCAAACTTCAATGTTACAATACTTTTTTTGCGTCAGTAGATTTCAGTTTCCAGAAACTATTTATTTCGATTCCATATGGTTTCCGCAATGCTGAAACAGAACTGAAATTCACTTTCCAAAGGGTAAAAAAATCAACTAATGTTATATTTTTGTTTTCTTTAAAAATATTTTCTTTAGATTTAAGTCTAATTATTTGTATTCAGATCAATGAAAAGCACTGATATACAAGATCCTTTGTTTCACATTGTTTTTTTTATATTGTTTTTGGATTCAAAAACTTTTTATAACATGGAAGATACTCGTAATAAGGAATGGTGTAAAGGTGCGTGTGTGTGTGTGTTCATTTATTGTACATGATGTTGTACTTACAGAATCAACAACTAATGAATACACAAATGTAGTTCCGATACCATTGGTTACTTATGGTTGAGGTTTGATTTTCCTTGTTCAATTGAGAGATGTACATGTAGTGCTTTTTAAGCAAATGGAGAAAAACGATAGTATCATTTATAAACAAAATCGATTCCTCTTACCTTGTCCGAGTAAAATCATGGTTGGGACATGTCTACGGATACATATAGAACTCTTCTTAATATCACTATGAAAAAAATTACACTCAGATATATTTTAGTCTGCATTGAAATTTAAAATACGAGTGTATTTATGCAAAACGTCCACATACATTAGCCTTGTTTTAACTATTTTACATGGAATCGCCTTGGATTGGAAAAATATATTTCAATGTTTCAGTTGTTTATAACTTCTTCAAGTCAGCAGTTTTTTCTTCTTAAAAAAATCCATATTATTATAATGGTTTTTGTTTATCAAAAAGAAAAAGTATATATTTTTTACGACTACATTGATTATATTTTTATACTACAACGTTTTTCTAACAATTACGCGTGTTTCACAGCAATTAAAAACCTGTTATAAAAAAGTTAACTTTAAACATCATATATATGTACCGAAAATATGGTGAAATTAATAATTTTACTTAAACTGCATCTTTTCTTATAACTCTTTCATTTTTAGAGCATAAAACGTTAAAGAGGAATATAACTGTAATAAATGTAATGGTGCAAAGTCCCCGGTCTTCTGTTCAGTCCATAGGTTAAACAACATTTTGGAAATGTCAAAAAAAATTCTGTTAAAAATGACATTTTTTCAGAAAAAAAGTGATGAACAGGTTTCCCTGAAAATATGTTTAAGTTGAAATATGTCTAAAAAGCCCAAATTTCTGGCAACAGTATATTGCTAAGCTAGCTGGTTCTGTACAGACTTACCGTAGAATAAATGACATTTAAAAAAGTAAACCGGGTGATAATTAAGAAACATTTTCATTAGAAGAATTGCCAGCTAGGCGCAGTGGTTAGACAGTCTGCTCTAGAAGCAAGTTGATGAAACAGAAATATTAACAAGATCGTTTAAAGTCATCATTTTGTAAGTTCTAAGGTCGATCCAATGACCCTATCAACAGTTAATCATTGAGTCAATTAGCAAATGCTAACTGACGTTTTTCATACTAATTGTTAGTCCATTATTTATATCGATTCAATAAAAACCATATATGCAGGTGACATAAACAACATTGCTGCGTTAGAAAGGCATGAATACATAACGTAAATGCCTAACTTCTTCAGGCCTGATTTTTTTATTTCAAAAGAATGCATATCACATATTTTATGCGCCCTAGAATTTCGGGCAGTACGTATTCTAAAAATGTTGAAAGATATAAGTGTTTCTGTTTGACTGATATAAATTGAAATTTAATGTGTGTTTTTCTGGTTCATCAAATGATAAAGAGGGAAAATTTTACATATCATGATCACCGCTCTCTAGGGTTGAGGTTCAGCATCTTGCTGTAGACTGAGCAAAATATTGACGATATTGAGGATATTTACGCATGTTTTCGTTTTCATTCTTAGGGCTATTACTCATCCCATATCATATTTTAATGACAAATAATTGTTTGTATAAACATCATTCTTACTCAAACAAAACCAAATGAACTCAGGACAAGATATCAAGAGAAATTAGATAACGTACAGGTATCTTGCTTCCTTTCTTTATTTAGCTAGATTCTATGTCTACTTCAAACGTTAAGGTAGTTGAGTTGATTTTAGACTTATAAGATAGACTATTGAAT
>PRKT01002930.1:0-10563 GCA_003671525.1 Saccostrea glomerata | reverse complement strand
AGTCTAAAGAATGATTTATTTTTTATTTTTTTATTAGACTGTAGCATTTCCATTTTTTCACAAAATATTCAATAAACAATTTAAAGCTGTAGATAGATAACCTGTTAAGCTCTAACACAGCCAGTTTAGAATTATATGATGTATTATGTTAATAGTTATAATTAATCCCTACACTGTAAGTCTCTTAGAGATGTGTGTACAATATTTTCAACATGATAAGAAATGGAAATTAGATCATTGAAATCTGTGTCAATCTGTTAATCAAAGTTACCTGATTTTCTTTCACTCTAACCAATTTATGATTATTGAACAATATTTGACGGACATATCATGCTGTGGCGGGGCACTTAATTTTTCTCTGTGGTAACTCTTTGAAAGTTAAGAGAGTTGATTTCTTAATAATTCTACGGGAATGTAAATTAGGCAGGTCGATAGGTCAGGAGCTAAGAAGGCCTAATATTCATGAAAATCTCATGTGCACCCATCTCTGTGAACTCTGTTAACTTAGGATTGACACCACCGTCCAAAAATATAGTCCCGTCCTAAGCTAAAGCGTGTAGAAGTCAACAGAGTCAATATCTCGAAGTGGGGTCTTGTGACGCGTTTATGAATATGTCCTATTTTTGTTTTTATCGATAAAATAGAAATGTATCATTTATAAAATTTTATAGCTTGAACTTTAGTTAAAAGAATATATATGTCCGATCTGGGACACTAATCATTATACGACACTCTCTTCAGAGTTATGTCCCTTTCTAGTACGTAAGTTATAGATTTAAAATACTTATGGTCTTTATGTTTACCTGATTTATTTTTTCATCTAAACAATAATAGCCAATGTAACTTTTAATTTAAGAAACTTTGGACGAAAAAAAAATTTTTTTTGAAAGTTTTATAGAGAAAAATGACAATTTATAGATCATTGATTTAAATTATAGTAAATACTCAAAGAGGTCTCCTTAGAACTGTTGGTATATAAAGAAAAAAATGTAAATATTTTATTATATAGCATCAGTGAACATGTTTTAATGTTCTCCAATAAATCACACTCTCACACATAAATCGTTCAAACTGAAGAAATAAATGGAATAAAAAAAATAAAAAAAAAATAAGAAAACTGAACGTAAAAGATATATCAAATGTAAATTTTGTGTGAAAAGTATACACATGTACTTAATTTTCCTAGTACCAATAATCTGGTATTCAAAGTGTACAAACAGTACATTTCAGATAGATGCAGAACTTGTATAATAAACTGAAAAGGGATATTAGCACTGTTGTTTAATATCAAGCATCTCAGGTTTTTTTTTTATAAATATGTATTGAAATCTTACGAGATAGTTCAAACTTAGCACAGTGACTGCACATCAACACAAAATACAGTATAAGAGCAATAGCATGTACTTTCTAATTTAATACATGTACTCTGTCAATCGGACTGGTGTGTTCTCTTGAATGAGCATAACTTTTTTTATTTCTCAATGAAATTTTGCCAGTTTGGTATTATTTTGTTTGCAATAGCATGTACTTTCTAAATGTAAAATGATAAATTGTAAGAGGACTAAAATTTTCATAGGGATAATCCATCACCATGTTATACTCTGTCAATCGGACTGGTGTGTTTCTTGAGTGAGCATAACTTTTTTATTTCTCAATGAAATTTTGCCAGTTTGGTATTATTTTGTTTGCAGTAGCATGTACTTTCTAATTGTAAGAGGACTAAAATTTTCATAGGGAGAATCCATCACCATGTTATACTCTTTCAATCGGACTGGTGTGTTCTCTTGAATAAGCATAACTTTTTTTTTTATTTCTCTATGAAATTTTGCCAGTTTGGTATTATTCTGCTCGCAATGGCATGTACTTTTTAAATGTAAATTGATAAATTGTAAGAGGACTGAAATTTTCTTAGGGAGAATCCATCATCATGTCATATTACTCCGATAATTTTACTTAAGTCTGGTGTGTTCTCTTGAATGAGCATAACTTTTTTTTTCTCAATGAAATTTTGCCAATTAGGTATCATTTTGCTTGCAATAGCATGTATTTTCTAAATGTAAAATGATAAATGGAAAGAGTACTGAAATTTTCATAGGGAGAATCCATCATAATGTTATAATCTGTCAATTGGACTGGTGTGTTCTCTTGAATGAGCATAACTTTTTTTATTTCTCAATGAAATTTTTTTTAGTTTGGTATTATTTTGCTCGAAGTCATCAATGGCATGTACTTTTTAAATGTAAATTGATAAATTGAAAGAGTACTGACATTTTCATAGGGAGAATCCATCATCATGTTATACTCTGTCAATCGGACTGGTGTGTTCTCTTGAATGAGCATAACTTTTTTATTCCTCAGTGAAATTTTGCCAGTTTGATATTATTTTGCTTGCAATAGCATGTACTCTTTAAATGTAAAATGTTAAATTGTAAAAGGACTGAAATTTTCATAGGGAGAATCCATCATCATGTCATATTACTCTGATAATTGTACTTAAGTCTGGTGTGTTCTCTTGATTGAGCATAACTTTTTTATTTCTCAATGAAATTTTGCCAGTTTGGTATCATTTTGCTTGCAATAGCATGTATGTTCTAAATGTAAAATGATAAATTGAAAGAGTACTGAAATTTTCATAGGGAGAATCCATCATAATGTTATACTCTGTCAATCGGACTGGTGTGTTCTCTTGAATGAGCATAACTTTTTTTTATTTCTCAATGAAATTTTGCCAGTTTGGTATTATTTTGCTCGCAATCATCAATGGCATGTACTTTTTAAATGTAAATTGATAAATTGAAAGAGTACTGAAATTTTCATTGGGAGAATCCATCATCATGTTATACTCTGTCAATCTGACTGGTGTGTTCTCTTGAATGAGCATAACTTTTTTATTCCTCAGTGAAATTTTGCCATTTTGGTATTATTTTGCTTGCAATAGCATGTTCTTTTTAAATGTAAAATGTTAAATTGTAAAAGGACTGATATTTTCATAGGGAGAATCCATCATCATGTCAAATTACTCTGATAATTGTACTTAAGTCTTGTGTGTTCTCTTGAATGAGAATAACTTTCTTATTTCTCAATGAAATTTTGCCAATTTGATATTATTTTGCTTTCAATAGAATGTATTTTTTAAATGTAAATTGATGAATTGAAAGAGGACTGATATTTTCATAGGGAGAATCCATCATCATGTTATACTCTGTCAATCGGACTGGTGTGTTCTCTTGAATGAGCATAACTTTTTTATTTCTCAATGATATTTTGCCAGTTTGGTAATATTTTGCTTGCAATAGCATGTATTTTCTAAATGTGAAATGATAAATTGTAAGAGGACTAAAATTTTCATAGGGAGAATCCATCATCATGTCATATTACTTCGATAATTGTACTTAAGTCTGGTGTGTTCTCTTGAATGAGCATAACTTTTTTATTTTTCAATGAAATTTTGCCAATTTGATATTATTTTGCTTGCAATAGCATGTACTTTCTAAATGTAAAATGATAAATTGTAAGAGGACTGAAATTTTCAAAGGGAGAATCCATCATCATGCCAAATTTCTCTGTTAATCGTACTGCTGTGTTCTCTTGAATGGTCATAACTTTTTTATTTCTCAATGAAATTTTGCCAATTTGGTATTATTTTGCTTGCAATAGCATGTACTTTCTAAATGTAAAATGATAAATGGAAAGAGTCAAGACTGAAATTTTCAAAGGGAAAAAATTAAAGAGATAAAAACAATTTCCATTCTCCTGTAGGATAATATATTCTATAAAACATTAAGATAGAGAACTTTGAATCCTGTTTCGCAGCACTGTTAAGGCTTACTATGAGAAATCATCGGAAAATAGAAGTGCAAAAACGGGAAGTGTTTTTAAAAGTGATTTTTTTTTATTCAGGTGTGCTGTTATCACAGAACTTAAATACTTATGGAAATAGCATAGTATAACATATTCTGTACTGTATACAGTTTGGTCCCATCGATGGACAGTCACGTGAGGAACGCATAGTAGGTACAGGGAATGTAGGTCAATAACAAATTTCAATATCGCAAGGGCATACCCTAATTGAAATTAAAAATTCAAGCTATTAATTGTTTTTGTATACTTTGTAGTTTCTGAAAAGTGCTGCTGCTTTGAATAGAATTCGCGTTTTAATACTTAAATCTTTACATAAAAAGGCCAATGTCGAAATATGTTTGACTTTTGCCAAATATTTTGTGTACTTATAAAATCACGGCCTCGATTTAAAGAAAGCAGCAGCACTTTTCAAGTTAAGGAAAATATCCTTTATCTATATTTAAAAAATGGTTAAGATCTATGCGGTGTATGCCCTTGCAAAAGTACGATTTTATGAGGCATCTCGATGTAAAATATACGTAACCTATACATAAAAACACGCCATAAATGATAAAATACATTCTCTTGGTAGTTAATTAATAATCGCAATAAACAAAGGCTACACATTGGTACAGTACCCGCATCGTTATTCTTTACAATTCTATCGTGTTCTATCGTGCGTGTATCCTATCGTATCGTGCGTGTATCCTATCGTATCGTGTTTTCCGTTTATCAGGTTTTGCGTTTTCTATCGTGTTTTCCGTTTATCGTGTTTTGCGTTTATCGTGTAGATCGTTTATCAGGTTCTATCGTGTTTTGCGTTTATCGTGTATATTCGGAAACCCTCGCATTTTATCTTTACTATACAAAGAAACTACTGAGTTATTCCGAGTTTCTTTTTCGTTTTGTTAATAAATATAAGATTAATTCAACCGAAAAAGAGAAAATATAGTTTTATCCCCCTCTTTTTCATCAATATAAGAAATATTAAAGCGTAGAAGGATAAAAAAATTATTAGCGTATTTCTTAAATGAATAAATTGATTTATTAATAAATAATTAAATAGATAAATAAAATAATAATATCATGATAAAGCAGAGAGTGATTGTCAAAATTTAAACAGTAACTCTATTTTGCGGAAATGAAATTTTAAGTAGATCGATCACCTGGTCTATTTTTCGAAAACTAATTTATCGAATTGTATGATTTATTTTGTCAAAATTAAATACTATTTATAAGATTTTCTTAAATGAATCAGAGTTACCGGAGAAAGATTTTTGCTAAGCTACGATGTTCGCCTACACAAAAAGCAAATAAATAAATAATATGCAGGATATTGATATGTATCTTTTTTATGCAATATTCTGTTTTTCCTTGTTTATCGTCTGATAACGTTAGGAATATGTTTACGCCTCTGATCTGCATGTATGCACAATAATTAAAAGTCTGGATGTTAGAAATATAATAAAACATAAGACATTGATCCAGATGATTTTAACAACGGTTTTGGCCGTATACATTCAAATTTATTTTTAAATCTAATTATAAATTCCTTGATATACGTCTAAATTGATAAAAAAATAATCAAAATTATGAAATATAATGCATGAAAATATTCTACCCAATTTATCACACCATGACTGTTACTATAAAATAGAAGATATCATTAATTTTATCTGGCATTAGATTGATTGATTGATTGTATATTGTTTAACGTCCCTCTTGAGAATTTTTCACTCATATGGAGACGTCACCGATGCCGGTGAAGGGCTTCAAATTTAGACCTATACTCGGCACTCATGGCCATTGAGCAGTGAGGGTTCTTTATCGTGCCAACGCCTACCGTGACACGGGACCTACGTTTTTAAGGTCATATCCGAAAGACCCGTGACTTTCACTTCTGGTGCCGAGCGCTTGGCGAAGGAACAGTCACTACCTTTGTTTACGTCTTAGGTATGACGCGGCGCCGCGATCGAGAATCGAACCCGGGCCTCCCGATCACGACGCGAACGCTCTACCACTAGGCTACCGTGACCGGTATCTGGCATTAGATTACATAAAAATAATATATACAGGGAAAAACATGATGTTTTTTAACAGTTTACCTTTTCGGCGTGATAATAAACTGAAAATACAATCCATCGGGATGCAAAAAATCAAAATAAATCGAAGACCTTTCCTTACCAGAAAACTGACACGTATGTGTAGCTTCTAATTAGCACAATGTCTTCCTGTGCGGTCAACCACCCCCTCCCCCTTATCCCCTAACTGACACCTCGGCCAGTGTGTGTGATCACCGTCAACATACCTGTACTGATTTCTCACCTGGAGTCAATTAGTATCCTCGAATACTACCTGGTTCTAATGAAAAACTTGTTTGAACAAACTTATCAAAGATTTAATTCAATTTATATTAGATAAAAGTACAATTTATGGATTAAAAAAATTATCTCATCGCTTGAATTTTAGATAAAAATTCAAATAAATCAATTTAATGAAATGAAGTCCCTAAACTCACTCCGCTGATTTATTTCATTTCGTACGTTTCCATTATGTTTATGTAAATAAGTCTTTTAATGAACTTAAAAAAAATACTGCACTTATGGTACATGCACTTTCGGATCATCGGGTTTTCTACGGTATCTTACTATAAAAAAAAAGAAAACAAATGAAGTCTGATTCCGCCGTGACCATGCAAGACTAGTAAACACACCGAATCAATTTATAGTATTAATGGATTTCATTCCATACGTTTATAACTTTATTTAAGAATTCAATATTATATTTGGCTATTTAGTTAGATATTGTTTATCTATTTTTAAATTGGTTACGGACTTTCAACATCCCGCCCTTCAAATATGCCTCATATGAAATTACCGGGTCAGTCTAAAATAATTTTTAAGGTTTAATAGTTCATTTGCCGAATTAAACCTATTTTTTGTTATCATTAGAAACAGTACACACAGAGTTTAATAGCAATGATTTATAATTATTTAGTCGGAAAAGTCGCATTTCACTCTTTTAATATTTGTTAATTATTTTTCTGTTTTTCTGTTGTAAAGAAAAAAGTATTTTACCATTCAATGTTCGTTAATAAATACGAGGTTTTAAGTATCTTATATATAAATGTTTACATGTACATAAGTCAGAGCTCAGCGCAAACGTACTTGTGCAGTTGTAGCATATTCTCATGACACAGTTAACATGTATTAATGCAGAGCGCCGTTACTTTAACAATTATTTAGATTTCTATTCAGGAAATTAATTTTCTTGAACTGTTTAGTTCTTGATAGATCTATCATGTAAAATTTATTAATTTTGTTAAAGCCATTTTCTTTTAACCTTTCTTTCGGCCAGTCTTCTACTTGTATTTTTTTCTAAGATATTAACATTTAATTGCGATTTTTGGATACATCGCAGATTGTAAGCTTTAGATATTAAATACAAATATTTAATTTATTGCGTAAATTTCTTCCGTGAAATAAATTTGTACTTGTAGATAAATTCATTAGATATAAAATTAAAATGTATATTTTTTCATAAATAATAAATCTGTTTATATAGAGTTTCAAAATTCACACCCTTGAGAAGAAATTAAAAAAAATACAGTCTCCATTTCATAATAATCCATTTAATCATTGTCAAATTTTTTTTAGATAAAATCTTTGAATTTAATTTCAAATAATTTTTTCGTCTTGTCAGAAAACGTTCCGCAATATGGAACAATCCTATCAGGTTTTGCGTTTATCCTATCGTGAAGATCGTTTATCAGGTCTATCGTGTTTTGCGTTTATCGTGTTTTGCGTGTATCGTGTTTTGCGTTTATCGTGTTTTGCGTTTATCATATCGTGCGTGTATCCTGTCCTATCGTGCGTGTATCCTATCGTATCGTGCGTGTATCCTATCGTATCGTGCGTGTATCCTATCGTATCGTGTATCCTGTAAAGAATAACGATGCGGGTACTGTATTAATCGACTATTTAAAACCTGTAAATAATATTCCGTTTAATGATAAATCACATTTTTCATTGTTAAAAAATTCCTCAATCTGCCTCTCACAGCATATGAAGTACGTCATTTTTACCAATATGACGTCATGCTTACAAGTTCATCGCGATGAGTGCTTTGTTTTTAACCAGCTACAAGGTATTTAATTTGCAACTTCTTTTTAATGCATTGATAAGTTATAATGTTGTTTATTATGCTAATGCTGTTAAAAGTTGCAAATTATTTCATTTCCAGGTATTATGAGAAATACATAAAAGTAATATTTTTCTGTGACGTCACAGTAAACTTTTCCCGTATAAATTAGGCCCCGCCCCCTTATTCAAGCCTTAACAATGCTGCGTTGTGACAATTATGGAACTTCTTGTCACATTTCACAACTTATGGGATAAAAAATCCCATGTAAGGTTAAAAATGGGAATTTTGATTCTATAGGAGAAAAAATCCCACAGAACTCATTTTTCTCCCACAGAATAATGGTGGGATATTGGTTAGGAGAGAAAATCCCACCATAATCCCATGGGATTTCTTGATTTCAGGTGTAATATCTTTTAAACTGGAAGATATTCAGGTGTAAAGGTTAGTCCATGTTGTGCGATTAAAAAAATCCCACCGGATGACATAAATTTTTTCTATGTATCTTTGGAAAAGTGGTTGGCGAAAGTCCGGACAAATGTCGTGTCCGGAATTAAAATTCGCACTGTTAAATAATGCTATGAATTAGATAGTCGGATTCAGCTTGGGTGCGTAATATTCTAAAATAAATTATATCATATTTAGCCAGCGATCGAGGTAGTTTTATATACAAGTATGCTGACTTAAGAACCCCCCCCCCCAAAAAAATTAACTCTCCTTCAGAGAAAAATAATATGAATGTATGAAGGCACGCGGCGTACGCATCGACAACATTCTTCTATCCCGTTCCTAACCCAGTCCAACACAACACTTATAAAATTATAGACATTTCATAATTATTTGTTTTATGATTTTTTTAAATTAAAAAATTAAATAAAAAAATTGAGATTTAAAATTGTTTTCTGTAGTGGGTATATATCCACTCCTTAAAAAAAGAATTGTAGAAGAATTTTTTAATGTAGAGAACGTTTTGATGTTATAATTGAAAGTAATAGTACAAAACGAAATACATATTCCTGTTATTCACGAACAGGTGAAATCCAGCTGCTCAAGATGATTTTTGCAGAAAAAGTTTGGTATTAAAGGGGTTCAAAATAACTATTATGCTGAATATTTAACACCTTTCACAAAACTATTTTTTTTTTACATCCGACTTTAGAGTAATTTTTTGGTTTACAACTCTTTAAAATATTAATGATCAGAATGATATGTTTTACAAACCGGGCACATCTTCTTACATTTTCGCCAGCCAAGTTAAAGAAATTTGAAAATGATAGATAATCCATCGTCGGTATTTTTTTATAAACTTGCAAAATAAGGAGTGAAATATTTAAGAAAAATTAATTTAAAATCTGGTGATGGAAGAGATACAAAAGTAAAAATAGAGAGAAAAAACATTTTTTTGAAGGAAATGATTCCCCGTGTTGAGCCTCTTTTTACGTCAAAGGGAAGCAACTTGCACTATTTATCGTATCCAGTCGCTTCGATCAATGCGAGTTTTTGTTTGATAATTACTGATATATGAAGAAATTGCCTTAAACAATACTAGTTTTAATTGTTTCTTGATATCTCTTAATATTGAAGTTTAAAAAAAATGCGTTTTAAAATTGTTGAATCGTGGCCTTTGTACATTTTGTACTGAATCGATATGCCTAGCTGTTTGTTTTTTGTTTTGGTTGGTTGGTTTATTTATGTGATAAATTTGGAAATACACGTAAATTCTTTCAAAGACATCAAACATTAAAGTATATCTAATATAATATTGCGAATTTAATCGTGAATGAATGAATACACGTGCACACGATGATAGTAAATGAAGTTCACACACTAGGCTTTATTGCTGCATCAGTACATGTGCGATTTTCTGTGCCAAATTACGTCTCCTCTGGCTAAAATTTATACTCTAAACTACAATAAAAATTATATTCTGTACTTCCTCAGTAATGCACTATGCCATTTTTTCTTTGCTATATGTCTACCAACTTATTATTTATCAGGTGTTAGATATGGCCTTAGGTCTTCTGCTGTTTGAAAAAAAAATAAGTGTAGATCAGACTCGGCATTCCTCAAATCTAATTAAAATTAATTGTTAGATCCGCTCGCATACTTACTACAATAACATATAACAACATCCCACAGAGGTTCACGTCAGAGGTCAAATTCGGAACAACTCTAAAGACTTATTCGCTTCGACAACGTTAACAAATATCCGATAATTTTGCCAGCGAAAATTTGATTGCTTGATAGATTTTGACCTCTGACGTGACCCTCTATGGGATGTTGTTAGATGTTGGTGTAGATTGGGCATTCCTCTGGCTTGTGTTTACATTATCCATGGTAACAATAAAAAAAAATAAGGCTCTACGAAGGGGAGTGCATTTAAAATTTGTTTATTTTATTAGTACATGTTTAAAATGATCCGATTTTTTGAAAACAAATCTTTGAACTGCAGTTGACGATGTCTTATTCCTTAACGTTAAAACCATGTGTAGTAAAAATACCAGGAAATCTTTCTCAACTTTATTCGCTTTTCTCTCATTATGACGTTGCATACGATAAGGTCAATTTCCATCGACGAGGCTC
>PRKT01002928.1:2500-10594 GCA_003671525.1 Saccostrea glomerata | reverse complement strand
TTTACACCAGTTATATTTTTTTTAGAAAATCACAGGGCAAAATTTGTATGGAAACCATACCTTCTTCTGTTAGTGGTTAAGAAGGGGCGGAGGAAGCAAAGCGACCCATCCCCCTTCATAACTATTAAATTTTACTTAATATGATCTAACTTAGAACTTATCGCACTAGCTTTTTATTGCTTAATTAGTCAGCCCGCAGAGGTACTGCATAGACATTAAAACTTAACAATGAAGTGATCAACTTTAGCAGCTGGTGATTGAAGGAAAAAGCTGCTTAGGCTCTAATTAGTGCGTGTATGCTCTTTCATAAGAAAATATTTTCAGTCTTTGTGTGATTTTTGTAATTAATTAATTAATTGTATACTGTTTAACGTCCCTCTCCAGAATATTTCACTGATATGGAGACGTCACCATTGCCGGTGAAGGGCTGCAAATTTAGGCCTATGCTCGGCACTTACGGCCTTTGAGCAGGGAGGGGTCTTTATCGTGCCACACCTGCTGTGACACGGGGCCTCGGTTTATACGGTCTCATCCGAAGGACCGCCCCATTTAGTCGCCTTTTACGACAAGCAAGGGGGTACTGAGGACCTATTCTAACCCGGATCCCCACGGGGCTGGTGATTTTTGTATATTGTAGAGATTGTACATTAAGTATACTTTAATAATAGATGAAATATCAAATAAAGTTTTGATATAATTGAGATATTTCTTTTCACTTCTTATCTATCGCACTATAGGCACTTCGCCCGACTTATCCCCCATCTACCTTTTGTCCGACATAGTGTTGATTCAAATTTTATGCGTTCCACACAATAAAAAATGGCAACACTGTAGGATATATGATAATCGGAAAACCCAAACATATAAATTCTCTCTAATTGAAACTTGAATCAAACAATTTTATCGTTTTTCAATTCTAAATTGCAGACCATTTAATTAGGAATTGTCACTATTAGACCATATATATGAGGTACAGGAACATATCTAAACAATTATATACAAAATACAAAGTCAAGTAAGGAAGAGTAGTGTCAAATAAGGAAATAGATACTGTTAGCAAGCCGATATCTTTTAAGCAAACAAAGACAGTTTTAACAGGGAGTCAACATTTCTGATATATAATTCATGATTCATAATTTTCTCAACCTTATAAGTATTTACTCGAGAACAATACTTCTTATCAATATTATGTTTTAGAAGAACTTGAATTTAATTCTGCAAGTTGTAATCTTACTTATTCCCATACTTGCCTTTCTAAGGAAGAAATTCTTCAAAATCACTTGTCGGTTTTGAATACTTATAATATTCCACAGAGCCAAAAATGATTTTGAACTACCTTTATATATATACTGGATTTCAAAACTTCATAAGAATCCTTACAAACAAGGACACATTGCAGGTTCCAGTAAATGTTCAATCAAGCCTCTTCCGTTACTCCTCACTAAAATATTGACAGTAGTGAAGGAAAAACTTCAAGAGTACTGCGCAACTATATATTCATGAAGTGGTTTGATTCAGATTTGGATACTAAAAAATTCTAAAGAAGTTTTTGACACTTTGAAATCACAAGACTTTACAAAAATCAACAGCTTAAAAACTTACGACTTTTCAACTTTATACACTACACTTCCTTACGACAAATTAAAATCCAGGCTTTTTGATATCATTGACAGCTGTGTCTTCAATAAAAATGGAACACGTAAATTTACTTACCTCGTCATTGGTCATTTGCAAAATTATTTTGTTAAAACAGATTCTTATTGCACACATAAGTACTCTGAAGTTTACATCAAGAAGATGCTTGATTTTCTGATTGACAATATCTATGTGGTTTTTGGAGACCAGGTATTCCAACAGTCTATTGGAATTCCCATGGGTACAAATTGCACTCCTTTACTAGCAGACTTATTTTTATATTCACATGAAGCAGAAATTATGAAAATCGTGTGCGTGAAAAGAAGAGAACATTTGATGTGGCCTTTAACTCGGCATTTAGATATATCGATGACGTATTGTCAATTAATAATGGTAATTTCCATTCCTACGTCGATACGATATATCCTGGTGAGCTTGAGATAAAAGATACTACAGAGTCCGACGCTTCTGTTTCATACTTGAATATTACACTGATGGTAAGCAAACAACCAAGCTATATGATAAACGTGATTACTTTAACTTTTGTATGGTCAACTTCCCTTACTTATGCAGCAATATACATTCATCACCTGCATACGGAATATATATATATATCTCAGTTAATTCGATACGCAAGAGAATGTTCTCGTATGAACAATTTCTTAATTGAGGTAAATTATTGATAAGCAAGTTGACGAAACAAGAATATTAGCAGTCTCGTTGAAAGCCATCATTTCGTAAGTTCTATGGTCGATACAATGACCTTGTCAGCAAATACATTTTACCATTGAGTCAAATGCTGACTGAGGTTTTCTATACCAATTGTAAGTCCATTATTTATACACTGAATTGACGACGGATTTTTCCCGTTATTTGGACATCAGGAGATTCTCTCTCCTCCATGGCACCTGATCCCACCTCTGATGTTTCGGGGGTCGGTGTTTGCTCTGCTCTTATTTTGTAATGTTTTATGGACTTTGAGATTAAATACTATTCGTTATCTCCATATCCTTCTGTTACACGTTAAGACGAAAAAATATGGACATTCCATTACGTAATGAAATTCATATTTTTGCTACATAAATTACATAATCTTAAAGACCTATCAGTATAAGTCCATCTACCAGATTAAATGTAGGATGGAAGTCTGTGGTTACAAATTCTGATATGCTCATATGCCAGTTCTGTAAAAGTTGATTTAACAAGGCTTCTTTCGCAACAGATTTTAACCATGTAATACTATTGAAATTTTGATTCGTACACAGGAATTTTAGATACCTCTTATACATTTCAACCATGGGTGCATAAATGATCCTTCAGAAAAGTGTTTATAAAGAAAGTAATTATACCATGTGCTATAGCTTGTCTTGTTTCTTCATCCCACATGTTATGGTCGGCCAAAAATTCACCGATATTCAAAGAGTCTTGCAATTTTATGTTAACACGGGCATATTCAAAGAGTCTTGCAATTTGATGTTAACACGGGCATTAAAATCACCTAATAATCAGGTATTATCTGTCTTGTCATATGAGAGAATAAACAATTATTTCTCTATTTCTAGAAATCAATGTTTTGATGCATGTTTTGTATTTTTAGGGGGGGGGGTATATATACAGCTCCAAATAGAATGTCATTTGGTAGATGAGACAAAGTTTTGGCAAGTGAAAACCAGTAAACATATGCATGTGGGCAACATGTATTATGTACAATAAAAGAAATTAACCAAATCTATTTTAACGGCTAAAACTATCCCGCCAGATTTTTACCTTTGCTATATCAAATCTATTTTTAATGTAAATAAATGTAAAATAAACTTTTATTAATACTAACATCTTCAGTATTATCTGTTTTTGTTTCATTTAAACACAAGATGTCATATTTAAAACTAAAATTTAAAATGTCAGGGTACTGTAGTTTGCGCCTGAGCCCGCACGTATTAATGTCGTTTTAGTCGGGGTGGAGACTCCTTTTCCTAGCGCACCTAGCCGTCGCAATCTGGAGTTGACGTTTGGCTCGGTCTTTTGTCGGGCTATCGGTCAGTGTTTATCCTGTTCTGCTTCCCTTGATTGGTCACGAATCGATCAGCTTGATCATGTGGTGTAGTAAACTTTACCATCTATGTAAAAAATGTCTCAAACAAGTTTAACCTTTTTATGATCCTTCCTGGATTGTCGGATGACGGGATATAACTTCTTCCTTTTTTCAATTTCTGTCAGATATTGCTCATTGACCCAAACTTCAGTTCCGCTTAACCTTAAGGGTACGCGTGTCTGTATGAACTTCCGGTCTTTAAAGAAGAAGAACTTAGGTACGAAAGCCTACAAGGGTCAAATTAGAAAACGAAGGAAAAAAAATTAAGTCGTAATAACGACTTATTATCTCGTTATTACGACTTTACTAAGTCGTAATAACGACTTTTTATCTCGTAATAACGACTATTTATCTCGTAATAACGACTTTCTTAAGTCATAATAACGACTTTTTATCTCGTTATTACGACTTTTTATGTCGTTATTACAACTTTCTTAAGTCGTAATAACGACTTTTTATCTCGTTATTACAACTTTTTTTCTCGTTATTACGACTTTCTTAAGTCGTAATAACGACTTTTTATCTCGTAATTACGACTTTCTTAAGTCCTAATAACGACTTTTTATCTCGTGATAACAACTTTTTATCTCGTAATAACGACTTTCTTTAGTCGTTATAACGACTTTTTATCTCGTTATAATGGCTTAATTAAGTCGTAATAACGACTTTTTATCTCGTTATAACGACTTTCTTAAGTCGTAATAACGACTTTCTTAAGTCGTAATAACGACTTTTTATCTCGTAATAACGACTTTTTATCTAGTTATAACGACTTTTTATCTCGTTATTACGACTTTTTATATCGTTATTACGATTTTCTTAAGTCGTAATAACGACTTTTTATCTCGTAATTACGAGTTTTTATCTCGTTATTACGACTTTCTTAAGTCGTAATAACGACTTTTTATCTCGTAATTACGACTTTCTTAAGTCGTAATAACGACTTTGTATCACGTAATAACGACTTTGTATCTCGTATTTACGACTTTCTTAAGTCGTAATAACGACTTTTTATCTCGTTATAACGACTTTCTTAAGTCGTAGTAACAACTTTTTATCTCGTTATAACGACTTTTTATCTCGTAATAACAACTTCCTTAAGTCGTAATAACGACTTTTTATCTCGTTATTACGACTTTTTATATCGTTATTACGACTTTCTTAAGTCGTAATAACGACTTTTTATCTCGTTATTACGAGTTTTTATCTCGTTATTACGACTTTCTTAAGTCGTAATAACGACTTTTTATCTCGTAATTACGACTTTCTTAAGTTGTTATAACGACTTTGTATCTCGTAATAACGACTTTGTATCTCGTATTAACGACTTTCTTAAGTCGTAATAACGACTTTTTATCTCGTTATAACGACTTTCGTAAGTCGTAATAACGATTTTTTATCTCGTTATAACGACTTTTTATCTCGTAAAAACGACTTTCTTAAGTCGTAATAACGACTTTTTATCTCGTTATTACGACTTTTTATGTCGTTATTACGACTTTCTTAAGTCGTAATAACGACTTTTTATCTCGTTATTACAACTTTTTATCTCGTTATTACGACTTTCTTAAGTCGTAATAACGACTTTTTATCTCGTAATTACGACTTTCTTAAGTTGTAATAACGACTTTTTATCTCCTAATAACGACTTTTTATCTCGTTATAACGACTTAATTAAGTCATAATAACGACTTTTTATCTCGTTATAACGACTTTCTTAAGTCGTAATAACGACTTTTTATCTCGTTATTACGACTTTTTATGTCGTTATTACGACTTTCTTAAGTCGTAATAACGACTTTTTATCTCGTAATTGCGACTTTCTTAAATCGTAATAACGACTTTTTATCTCGTAATAACAACTTTCTTAAGTCGTAATAACGACTTTTTATCTCGTTATAACGACTTAATTAAGTCGTAATAACGACTTTTTATCTCGTAATAGCGACTTTATTAAGTCGTAATTACGACTTTTTATCTTTTTATTTAGTAAGATTATTTTCAATAGTTTGCTATTTTTGACCTTTCCGTATTACGGAAACTTATGACCGCGCCTCGTGAAGTTGATTTAAACATCAAACTGACAATTTAAGAAAATGAGTATCATCTGCTTATCAGGCATGTTGCAGGGTGGGGGTGGAGGCTTCCCCATTATTTTCTCAAACATAACTTTCCTGCTGATGAAAAAGTTTATTGCCGCCCCCAACACTTTTTGTTGCAATATAGCCTAATAAGGGTGATATGGTAGTTTAATTTAAATCTGGTACATGTACATAAAAGAAGTTGCCAATATATGGTAATTTGGTTATATATAGCATAGACTTTCACGTTGATATTTTTGTCTGTGAACGAGGAATGTATAAGTACATTTGAAAATCAATTTAAACCCCTTTTTTGCAAAGAAATACATAATGTAGTCTACATAGGCATTGATAATTTGGGCTTACATGAGTATCCCTTGAACATTTTTTGTTGGCTTAGCCCCCCCCCCCCTTTCAGTTTGCTTTCGACACGCGCTTATGTATCATATATAATACTAGTATTTTGAAATGATTTCTGCGATGTGCAACACTAATGTCTTCAATTTAGCGGCATAATGATTTAGATTATAAGTGTGTAAACAAAACAAGTCCAAATATTGTCAATAATTACAGATTATAATAAATATAAATAAATAAATTGTCAAACTCTGGTGCAACTGTTTTGAGAATTTTATAACTAAACAATCAGCGTATTTTCAGCTACACGACACTACGGAAACGTATAACCGCCTCGTGTTGTTGTATTAGAACACAATATTCTGATATAAAAATGTTGTCAAATATAATTTCTTCAAGGTTTGGCGATTTAATTATGACAACAATCTCTGATGAATAATACTTTTCTGATATATTTTAGACGACTTATACACTTGATATATCCAAGTTGAATTCCTAAATGTCGCACTTAAATAATGTGTAAACATTATGCCGCTTAAATTAAATATTGCAGAAATTAGTGCAATATACTATATATGAAGATTTCACTTAGACGACTCGATTTAATCATAGAGCAAAATTCGACAAAATTAAAACGACATGCAACATCAAATTTATACAAGACACAAGATTTTAACGGCCAAATCTGGGCCCCTGAAGGAGCAAAAAAGATTTACAAACAAAGGAACGAGGAGGATCCAATTTATAGAACATTCATGATAATGAGAGCAATTACTAAAAATGTATGCAAAAGATATACTCAATATACATAAATGTATTGTATATGCTATAATAAAATTATAGTCAAAAGGCAAGAAACTGGAAAAACAGTACATTAGACTAACAAGCGATCTAAGGATGGGCCTTCATTAGTCATGAGCAAATAAAATTGATTATCATTCGATAAAGACTGAGTATTTTTACATTTAATTTTACGAAAATTTATGAGTTAAATTCTTTGTACATTAAGATGAGGACATACAAGGAGAAAATGATTTTCATCCTTAATATAACGTATTGCACTGAATTAATGTCTGATTTAAATAAAATAATTAATTCAAATAGTTATAGTATCTTTGTAGGCTCTTCCCTAAATAATAAATGTCATGAATGTTGCTTCAAAGAACAGTCACTATATTTGGTAATACTTGTACTATTCATACTATGATAACGAAATTTTTATTCATGTTCTTAGCTTGGAGAACATATGCAGAAATATATGCATCAAATATTTTCGTCAGATGTGATGTCATGCATCATTAAATATAATATTCAAAATCAAAAGAGAAAGTTCTTTATTTTCTTTGATAATTCAATTGGAAAAAATCGAGCGTACGTCTGCACATACTCTTATGTATTTTTTAACATGACGTGTAGATTGATTAAATGAACGAAATGATTTGCATTTTGTCCTCTTTCATTCTAAAGATAACACACAAGCTCATTAGTTAGTGCTGTCACAGGCACAATCCCCCCATCGTGCTTTGATTTATTCGATAAATTCAGAATTATGTTAATATTTATACAAACATATATTATGAAGTTGTTCTTTGAGTACATTTAAAAAGCCAATATATATTCAATATGTATTATAACAATTATAACACTGTAAAAACTGTTATTATTTTTGATTAATTCTGAGAAAAAAAAATAGCGGCAGTGTTAAATTTGAGTTTTTTTTTTAAATTAAATCAATTTCGGAGAAGGAAAATCAGGCCCGCACATGTAGCTACAGTTTTCAAAGAGTGGCTCGGGTCCTTAAAAAAAGCACACACTCATCGATTTAATACAATAGTTTTTATTAATAAATCTGATGATACAAAACGTTCTAATTCTGTTGCATTTTGCTCTTTGATTAAATCGAGTCGTCTAAGCAAAATCTTCATGTAT
>PRKT01002926.1:0-10633 GCA_003671525.1 Saccostrea glomerata | reverse complement strand
AAATATCACCCACATGTGACATCCAACATGCTAGATGCTACTTATTTATGATAACGTGCAAGAGAAATATGTTGACTGCAACTTATTTATGTCGACATGCAAGATAAATATGTCGACATGCAACTTATTAATGTCGACATGCAACTTATTAATGTTAACATGCAACTTATTTTTGTTGACATGCAACTTAGTTATGTTGACATGCAACTTAGTTATGTTGACATGCGAGATTTATATGTTGACATGCAACTTATTTATGTAAACATGCGACTTATTTATGTCAACATGCAACTTATAAGTTGCATGTCAACATATTTATCTCGCATGTCAACATAATCAAGTTGCATGTCGACATAAATAAGTTGCATGCCAACATAAATAAGTTGCATGTCGACATAAATAAATTGCATGCCAACATAAATAAGTTGCATGTCGACATAAATAAGTTGCATGTCAACATCAGTAAGTTGCATGTCAACATATCTTAGTTGCATGCCAACATAACTAAGTTGCATGCCAACATAACTAAGTTGCATGTTAACATAAATAAGTAGCATCTTGCATGTTGGATGTCACATGTGGGCAATATTTAAGATTTTTGAAGATTTTTTATAATTTTTATTTGATTGCAATTTACTTGCATGTCAACATATTTATGTTGCATGTTGACATAGCTATGTTGAATGTCAACATATCTATCTTGCATGTCGACATATTTAATAGAAAAATAACTTGCACACAAGAGGCAGAAATATGCCACCATAGCATTGCCATTCTTTGCAATAGGTATTTATACCGTGTATAATTATAAGCAGCTTAACTATGTCAACTGAAGAGCGTCGGAAACGGGTGGTATATATACCCGACCCTCTGACTCGCACGAACATTCGTACTATAGAAGGCATGAGCGCACGAGCACCGCACGTCCAATCGTATTGTCGTACGTTCAATCTACCGATTACCTGATCAGTCGTGCAATCCTATCGCATTATCTTACAACACTCGCTTTCATTCTACAACAGTCGCATATAGACGCAAGATATATCGCAAGATTTAGTGCACAACAGTCGCTTTAGATCGTGCGAATTTCGTACGAACACTTCTTTCATATGCGATTATTTTGGCAACAGTTTACGATCCTAAACAAAATTATTCGGTCGCACGAATATTTTGTCGCTTCTGCTCGTGCGCCAATTGTGAAAGGGCCTTTAAGCATCTGAAAATATATTGTATTTGATGAAGAAGGGATATGTACGCTAGTCTAAATCTAGACTCCTTTTCATTCTAATTGTTGTAATGTTTCTAGTAGATTATACCAATTATTTTTGCCTGTTCCTCTATATAGAGAATATAGGGGCTTTTCTGTACTGAAAATAACAAATCGTTTTAATTATCTGACGTAGTGACGGGAACTTTGATATTATACATATATACCACGTTTGACAAGATGGTTTTAAACGTAATATGATTTTACTCCGTGTCCTTTACCTTAAAGTTTGACCTAATTTTAAAAAGTTATTTTCCTTTAAACTTTTGATTGAGAAGGTGATAGTTTATATCAAAGACATGTTTTGAATTTGTCTTTGATTAGAAAGGAAACACACGATCCTGTCGTTACTCGTTTTAATTCAGGTGTACATACAGTAGATGGTTGTAATATAATAGGCCTTGAAAGACATTTACCGTAAATATAGAGAAAATTTTTGGAATAAAAAGTTCAACACCTATGTGCCATTTGGCATCAACAAAAGGGAACAATTCTGTCTTTGAATTGCATTTTATGAACATTTGAGTGATATCGTGATACTTATTTTTATAGATATACATTTTAAAAAAATATATCTTTACATGCCATATGAAAAACAGTTTTAAATTGTGGCATTTAATATTAATATTTTTTGTTTCTTATCTATGTAAAACAATGTTTTTACTTGAGGTCGAAATCTAAACCACTGGAGTTCGGTAATTGTTAATTATAAAAGATATAATCGTTGATTATTAACACTGAATAATATTTTCATATCAATTACCGATATAAATAAAATACAAGTGAAATAAAATACAATATACACCATGTACGTGGACCATGATAAAACCTTTATTAAGTTATTTAATTTTGCCCTGATGCATTGAAAACAATACATTTCAGGATTATATTTACTGTGTATTAATGTGTTTAGAGGGGCCGACTTGGGTTAAAACTACAATGGAGAAACTCTTTATTTTTATACCATATATAACTTACATTGACTTCAATGTACATGCCAAGTTTAAGGAAAGTCTATCGTCTAAGTAAATCTACTATAGAATTATATAGGAAAGTGCCAATTTTTCGCACTTCAGAGTAAATTATACAAATACTACATAAATCTTTTGCTAAAACCATAATATATGATTAATAATACCATATTATACATTATATGTAAGAAACACAAAATTCTACTTTCTTGCTCGCAGAGGGGCTTCTCAAAATGCTAAAAATTAACGAAAATTCCTGATTTTACAGAGTACCATAAAATATGATGATTACAAAGGATTTGTATAAAAATTGAAAAAAAGATTAAGGGATTCTCAAATTCCTATGTTAAAAATTTCAAGATCATATATTTATTACTTTTCTTTTTTATAACATTTTTATGCCTTCTTTCAGAGATTCACGTTATCCATGTTATCATACATCAAAATCACACCATTCGACGTCAATCTACCTATCAGTTGAACAATCGTTTTAAAAATCAATAACATAAAACTGTTATTAAAACTTTTAATCTGTAATTTCTTAATTTTGTTATTTTTTTAGATAAGTGAAACAAATGCTCCAAAACAGTAAATACGCCTCATTTTACAATGATGCGCGAAATATTGCGCAATGAAACCCCCAGTCAGCCCCATGAAATCAATAATTTTTATCATAGTTTGAGCAGTTGTTTAATCTGTATATTCTTTACATAAGTAAAAACCAATAATTCAAAGACATGGAATTAGATGCCCTTCGATTTTCATTATTAATAAGCAGATTAAAGATTATAACGTATGCAAAATTGTATGAAAATTTTGTATGAAAGTTTTGTAGATACAGATCAAATAAAGAGTCACTTTATTCTAGTTTGACAACACAGGTCCAATGCGAATTTTTTTTCTTCAACACAAATGATCTATTGAAGTGAAATCAATGAAAAGTCATTATAATTAAGATTCTTTTTATCAGAGATATCGGCGCTGCCTACGACAACTATGTCTTACCTTCTTCCTGTCAATGAAATCAATGTAGATTATGTCCTTATGAAAGTATTTAAACTGGAAGTTTTTTGTTGAAGGTCTTAAATATCACGACAATCAATGTACAGTTTTTGTCAATGCAGTAGTTACATATTTATTAACCAATTACATGTATGGTATGGTATATATATCTTTGAATTATGATAAGTACATGTATATATGTTATCTTTTAAATGATAACAACATATTTAATCTAGTATTTAAGAGTTGTATGCACAGGTAGTAGATAATAAAAAAGCACAATATATTAACATGATGGTTTTTTTATGAATGATATGCATAAAACAAATAAAGAACACAAAAAAACAAGTGAATGAAAGATGGATAACCGGAATTCATGAAAAACAATCTAATCAATATTAGATGTCAGATCCGCTCGTATACTCGTTACACTAACATCTAACAACATCCCATAGAGGGTCACGTCAAAGGTTAAATTCGGAACAGCTGTAGATTTATTCACTTCAACAATATACGATAATTTTGCAGGCAATGATATGATTGGTTGATAGAATTTGACCTCTGACGTGACCCTCTCTGGGATGTTGTTATACTGTATATTAGTGTAGCAAGTATGCGAGCGGATCTAATATAATTTCAATTAGATTTCATGAAATAGAAACTGGCATACATAATTAAAGGAATTGTTTAAAACATAACAATTACAGTTTGGAAAAAAGTGATTATTGATTTTGGAAATCTATTAAGGTATAAAAAAAAAAATACCATCACTCTCGTTTTTTTTTTCTTTTCGATCACCAATAATCGCATACATTGGCATTTGAAATTAATAATGGTAAAGTGCGGAATCATAAATTTTTACCTTTTTCAGTTGTTGTTATCCATATCAGAAGTATTTGAAATAATATTCGAAGAACAGCAATAAAATAAATTATTTCAACATTTTTTTTTTTACATGTTATTTTAAATATTTGTTCAAGATTTTGTCTTAAAGATCGAATATATAAATATTTTTTCATCTTAATAATTGTAATTAATGGTGGCCTTTAAGAGCTAATTAGGACGAGATCTTAGACTAAAAGGGTCGCATATGTTGTATACTGAAAGGAAAAAGAAACGCAGGTAAGCATAATATTCTAAAAAAAATTGACCGCATGACCGAAAATTACGAAAATTTGTCAGATGAGAAATTTAGTTGCTATGCACCAACATCAGTGTTCAGAATTACTTAACCGTAAAAGTATGACGTGACATAGGGAAAACACTAAAACGCCCAAAAACACGTGCAATTTGATGACGACGAATTTGTCAACAAATCTTGATGCATTATTTGATGCACCTGAGGTATGCACATCGTTTCTCAATATTTAGAGACAACATGAATTTCTTCCAATCTTGGTACGCTTAACGGAAGTTCGATGGGGTCTTGTTTTCGAATTGCCTCATTAATGAAAAAGGTAACAACGGTAAACTAAGCAGTATATTGTAAATTTTCCCCAAAAATCCCGTTGTCAAAGAGGGCCTGGAATGGTTTTCAATCAACCGTGACGATGACGTTAGCGCGAAACAGAGCCATACTACAAACGGGTTATTCGTCCTGCCATCTCTTAAATCGCCACCTTACTACCACCAAAACTGCCATTTATACAGAAGACTATTATCATCATTACATTCACACGAAAATTGAAAGAAAACAATTCCGCAATTTGGTTTTTGAGCCAGTCAACTTACTGTTGTATTTCTCTCACTGACGCATGCATGCGTCGTTTGACTTATTTTTTGGCGTGGTTACCCATGCCCAATATAGCCAGGGTTTGAAAGATAAACACTCTAATGAAATTCCATGCGAAAGAGAAATAAGGTTCTGACAGATGCACGAGTGAGACATTGAAAATAATGAGAATTTTCGCTTTTTGGGAGGTATCGTCATATGAGCTTCCATAACTCATGAATTATTGGAAAAAATCAAATGGGATTTTGGTTATATTTTCTTGAAAGATGATTTTAAAAGTTAGATAGGGATACTTAAACATATTTTCGGAAAAATAAATTTAATTCAGCTCAAAAGTTTAACCTGCGTTTCTTTTTCCTTTCAGTATACATTGAATGGATCAAGGCAAAACACAAAGTGAAGTTTATTTTTGATGTGTCACAACGTGTTTCAAACAGATATTTAATTCGATATCTTTTTATCCATACATTATAAACTGTACATTAAATTTAAAATATTTTTAAGCTGTACAAATGAAATAGTATGAGAAGTTATTTCTTCTCAATAATTATATGCATATATTTTGATTACATTTATCAAAATCAATATTTTCAAAGAATACACGGAATTAGATTACTTCGATTTCAACATTGCATTATTTGTTAAAAGATTAAAATTCAATTTGTATCGAAGATTTATGTAAATTTTATATGAAAGTATGTTTAGTAGATACAAATTATTATCAAATAAAAATAAAGAGTATTTTATCGGGAAAATCAGCTAGGCTCGCTTATACAACTATGTCTTACATTCTTCCTGCCAATAAAATTAATTTATATTACCCTCGAATCATGAGTTTTCGTGGCCATACGGTTGATTTGTTATAAAGTGCTTCAAGATTAATGATTGAGATGTTTGTTATTTATCACACATACAAACAATAATTCTCCATATTTTAAAATGATTTTAACTCACATATCATTTATTATTTCTTCAGAGGGTCATTGAATTTTCGCATAGTTGCTCTTTCGATTTTTTTGCTGACGTCATATGTTTTCGGGGTATTTATAAAACAAGTTAACTATGGAAATCTATTTGGGCAAAATCCTTGTAAATTTTACAGTGTCAAAAATACTAGTTAATTGACAAAATAATTACATTATTTGACATGGAAATTTATTTGTTGTTAATTAAGACCACATCTATCTGGGTGTGCCTAAGCTGTATTGCTACATAATGTAAAAATAAATCTCTTTCTCAAGAGTAGACTAGAAATAATTTTGTAAAGCTTTATTTGAATGTTTCATGTTTTTAAACATAAATTCCATGTATACTTAAAGAAATTAGATGTTTAATTAATAAATTATCAATGGCATAATATTTTTTTCAGCAATATAACTTTTTAACACCCCCGATATTTTCTTTGAAAATTATATAAAAAATGACGTTACTAGATCACCGTAGAATAAATATAAAAAGTGGGAAATTCCAATTTATTGTCACATGACCGGAAGCTGTATGGATAGTTAACAGACGATGATATGCAGGATTGCTGGCTATTAGTTTGTAAGTTTGATATTCTAGTTCAAAACATGACGAATAAACGGATATTACGCAGATTGTCAAATTTGCGAACTATGTATAACTCACTCGCTATATTTTATTTTGGCAAAGGCAAAAAGGTTTAACATGTGGTCATAAAACATGCACAGAGTTCCCTTTTATTAATAGCAAATATGACGTAATTCCGATCTCGCATTGTGGGATTATTCCTAAAAATAAAAAATACCACGAAAACGTATATACCACGAAAACACATGACGGGACGGTACCAGTATGTCCTTAGGAAAGTATTTAAACTGGAAATCTTTTGTTTAATGTCCACAGATTCTTGACAACCAATACACATTTTTTTGTCAATACATTGGTTTCGTAAACAATTATAATGTAAATACTTGTCACGTATTTGTTTGGCTAAAGGAAATTTTCATTTAGTTTCTTTATTCACTCTAACGAAATAAAATATGGATAGTCTTAGATAATTCTTCCTCGTATAACTGAACATCAGCTGTAAAAAAGCTACTTCCTTTTTCTTTTTATCTTATATAAGATAGAGACAATTTAAGGATGTATTCTTATGATACCCGGGAAAAAACGTGCATTAAACTTTCCACATGTTTATATTTTTCTGAAAGTGTAATACCCAAGGAAAAATTTAATGACAAGAGAAGTGTATGTTAGTGTTCATCTAAGAGAGATTTCAACCCTCGAAGGCCAAAATAGAGCATGGGAAATTTCATATAAAAAGCTACGAGGGACGTTCAATAATTAATGTCGTTAGTTCGATGACATACAACATAGTGGTCATATGACATAAAGCCTGCCTTTCTCTCATTATTGTATCTTTAATGAATTGACAACAGTTTGTGTGACCACTTTTCATCGCATTATTTCATCGTGGGAAGCTGGAAAACGAAGGCTATTCGAGACACCGCATTAAAAATGAATGGTCAAGAATCAGTAAACTAGAGTAAAATTAAACGCTTTATTAAAGCAGCTGTAAAACTTGTTAATATCCCAAAAATATATTAACTGAAATATGTGAAATTTACAGCAACCAATGCCTGTTACAGACAGGTGAACATGTAGATTTCAATAAACAAAAATTATATAATGGGCATCAAAAATGGGTACCGTCCTTGGCAACAATGACTTACAACAACCGATGTAAATTTGCAAAATTTAAACAAATTATCACTGATTATGTTTTATTGACTTTAAGACACATAGCAAAATTGATAAAAATCATATTGGGGATAGTTCATACTGTTTTAAAGAAACATTTTATAGTAAAAATGCTTAATACTCAAAGGTCACCCTATATTTTGAAAAATGAGTGAAAATGACAGCGTTAAGGAATACCCAAGCAATTATTTTTAAAAACTAGAGCCGAGCTCGTTGCAAAGCAACGAGTAGGTCTTCAGTCCGGTTTTGACCGGATGTGCCGGAAGTGACGTGAACAAAAGAAAGCAATGAGCTAAGTAGTCTCCAGTGACTTTATAATTTCAATTTTGTATTAAAACCTTCAAAATAAGCTATTTTTGGCTACTTCCGGTTTGACCGGAAGTGATGTCGACGGACGAAAAATTAAGATTTAAGCTTCCAGTGACATATGTTACCCAAAAACCTGTCAAGAACGGCAAAAATATGCAATTTTTGACTACTTCCGGTTTGACCGGAAGTGACGTCGCCGAACGTATTTTGACGACTCCATTAGATAACATTTGACATTTTGAGTAACTTTGCTTCTTTGACGTATTACAAATTCTCAATACTTTTTGAGATATAAAGGAAAAACTTTCGGCCTCTTTTGGCCCTTTATTATAGGGGCCAGCCCCTTATCAAATGATAGATCTTAAAATTATGCACAATATTTGTGAATCATGTCTTAACAAATTATTTTTAGTTTAAAAGATACACAAGGAAATATATGTAAAATTTGGCGCTTTAAGGCATTCTTATTTTTGACCCCTATCTAGCACCGTTTTGAGCGCAGAAATAGAAAAAGAAAAACCGAAGTGCACAACTTCAATTCTTCTAGTATTTAAATGCAGTAGACATTCTGCTCCAGCTTTTGTCGTTTCTGAGCCTTTGTCTGGAAACGAACAGTACCAAATTTTCATTTAAAGGGAAATAAATCGAAAGCGGAAGGGAATTTTTGAAATGTATGAAAATATTTTAATTGAGTTTTGTAACGTCCAAAAACTGTGAAAATTTGAGCGAAATCCGTTTAGAAATGAGCGAGTTACGAGGTTTCAAAGTTGGCGTCTAGGAAAAAAAAGAACTAGATGAGATCTCGTTGTATACAACGAGTGGGTCTTCCGTCAAATTCTTGATGAGATCAGATCAGATTTTGTTTGAGATTTTTTACGATGATAATATTGTTACGAAAAACGACTTTGCTGCCGTTATGTTAAAAAAAATTAAATGTTAAATAGTTATAAATTCGAATTTTGGCCCCTCTTGGCCCTTCATATGAGGGGTCAGCCCTTTTTTCTTCATATCATCTTAAAGCTCCCAAGATTTTGAACACTTTTTGTTCAACAACTATTCAGAGATTCTTTTTCGTTTTCGAGATATTAGCAAAAGAAATATTTAGGGGCCAACCCTTTAACTCCTTAATGGGGACGTTTAGCGAAAAATGAAAGGTTCAATATTGTTCAGGCATTATTTTGAACATCATTTGTTCAATATTACTTATCAAAATATTTCTCACTTTCGAGATATAAAGCGTCAAAGATTTACCATTCTGGCCCCTTGTGGCCCCTAAATATGTATCATACGACATAAAAATTATTATAAATCGTTGTAGATTGCTGGGATAAACATTTTTGCTTCAGTAATGTATATCAAAATATTGCCTGCTAAAGAGTTATCGATTGAAGACTTTTGACACCTCTCAGCCCCTAATTTGAGTGTCCAGTCCCTTTTTCTGGATTTTGTCTTATAGATCTCAGAATTTTGAACACTTTTTGTTCAACAACTATTCAGAGATTCTTTTTCGTTTTCGAGATATTAGCAAAAGAAATATTTAGGGGCCAGCCCTTCAACTCCTTAATGGGGACGTTTTGCGAAAAATGAGAGGTTGCATATCGTTCAGGACAGTATTTTGAACATTTTTGTTCAATATTACTTATCAAAATATTTCTCACTTTCGAGATATAAAGCGTCAAAGATTTACCATTCTGGCCCCTTGTGGCCCCTAAATATGTATCATACGACATAAAAATTATAATAAATCGTTGTAGATTGCTAAGATAAACATTTTTGCTTCAGTAATATATAACAAAATATTGATTGTTAAGGAGTTATCGACTGAATACTTTTGGCAGCTTTCTATCCTTTATGTGATGAGTCAGCACTTTTTTCTTGGATCTTGTTGTTCTGCACAAATGATGTTCAGTATGTCCTCACAAAAGATTTATACTTTAAAAGATATGATGCGAAATGTCTCAAAAAATCACTCATGATTCGTGTCCTAAAATTTGACCCCTACCGAGCTTCCATACTAGGCACTTCCGGAAATTATCCTGACCCAGGTGCAACATGGGAACATGTCCTCTATCATCACTAAAAATTTCAGCTTTCTAGCTTGAGCCGTTTTTGAGTAACGTGACAGACAAGGTGGTCCTCAAAATTTCGAGCAAAGGGCGATAACTTCCGACCGGAAGTGAAATTTGGAAAATTAATTTGCCGGAATTAACTTCAAGTAACAACGCATCAGCCCTGATAATGTGGATAAAATCGAACGATCCATCTCTGAAAAATTAATCGCCTGCACAAATTTTGTAAGAAGAAAAAAGAATAATAACTAGATACGATCTCGTTGCGAGCAACAGGTGGGTCTTCCGTCCAATTCTCGATGAAATGAGATAAGATTTTGATTGGGATGTTCATTCAGAAATAATATTTTTTAGGTAAACGATTTTGCTTTCGTAATGTGTAAATTTGTATTTGGACAGATGGAGAACATAAAACAATATGTTTCAAAATCTCTCAAAGGTCAAATAAATTATCACTCAAACAATTTAATTTTTTTAAAAATCGAGGGCTATATTTGTTTTGTTGCAGATAGAAATCATTCAACAATGTGTTTTTAAATCGCTCAAATGTTAATTAAAG
>PRKT01002923.1:0-10693 GCA_003671525.1 Saccostrea glomerata | reverse complement strand
CTCTTTTACAGACCAAAACATTTCTTTACTTCATTCAGATTCTTACTATTTCAATTTGGATATCATTATGCTCTATGATGGCATGTAAATGAACATATCCAAGGGGAATGGCCTGAATGAAAAAAGTAGTGACAGTTTCAATACAAACTAGATATCATTGGAGATGGTGGCCATCCCCTCTTTCAACAATGGACATGAAAATGTAAGATAGTTTAAACGGGTTAATTTTGAAGAGGAGCATTTGTGTAATACAGTAAAAATTTCTAGTACAATTGCATGGATATTGCCAATTTATAGATATATATATATCAAAGTTATCTTGTATACCTAGTTATATAAATTTACTAGATTTAAGAGAGGAAATTATGCACCAAACAGAACAGAAAGGCTAATTCTGACCATGACCTAAAAACTTAAAGGACCCGGGACATATGATTTTAACCAACATCCCACTAACTTTCTTTTTATACCCCCCGCAAACGAAGTTTAGGGGGGGTATATTGGAATTACCATGTCCGTCTGTCCGTCCGTCCGTCTGTCTGTAGACGAGACTTTGTCCGGACCATTACTCAGAAACGAGTGGAATGATTTGTCTGAAAATTTGTACACATATTATTCACCATATGAAGTTGTGCACCTGATATTTTTCATCTTGATTGGATTATTATTTTGAATTTTACAGGTGTTTTTTCGTTTTTATTTTGGGGTTTTGTGTGGACCGTTTCTCAGAAACTATTGCAAGGATTAATCTGAAAATTTGTACAATTATTATTCACCATATGAAGTTGTGCACCTGAAATTTTCAACTCTTTTTGTTCATTTTTCTGCATTTTACAGGGTTTTTAAAATTTTAATTGACTTGTTCATTTGGGGCTTATGTATAAGGTTTGAGACATAGAATCTAGAATATCTGTACAAAAACGTGAACTACAGCTTAAAACTACTCATAAAAACTTTAAAAAAAAAAGAAACATCAAGGGTTAAAAACATTTTTTCCATTGCACAGAAGATAATGTAATTTCATTTGTCTCTTGGGAATAATGACTGGACATGCATCCAGTTAAAGATAAATTAATGAGTTTGGTGTTGGAAGTTGTTTAGGCATACATGTATCTCTTATCAAGTGTGTGTGTGTTATCAAATCTTCAGGGAAATAGGCACAAGAATTAAAGATCTCTCTTCTCTTAATTGTAATTTATTGTCTGTCAAAACACTTCATTACTGGATGACCAGTTCTTTATTTTCAAAATGATATATCAAGATTAATTTGATTTTGTATAATGTTTTTTTTCAACAATCAGTTTGCAGAGTGACATAACACATAATTGCAATATATTTTTTTAATGCAGTAATGAAGAAAAATTAAATGAAAAAAAAATGTAACAATGGAATTACAATGTATTAGTATTGATGTTTCATTTGGTTGCACCTCTGTTTCATTCATTAAGAAATATGATGAGCAATTATATTTCACTGCAAATTTTTTAATTGTGAACACCTCTAGATCCATAAAGTATTTTTGAATTGGCATCTTCTCTGAAAAACCCAGCGGGGGGTATTTGTCCCTATTGGACAGTTCTAGTTGATATTGTCCCTTGGACGAAAGTCGATAAGCACCCGTCCCTGCTTTTTCATAATTTCTTTTCTATCCCAAAATGTTTAGGACAACAGTTTTCTTTAAAATTAGCTTTGGATAGTTTTCTCAGTTCGTTCTGCTTTTTGTGCCAGCGTCCAGGATCAAAGCTCATCATTGCAAAGTATGTCGAGACATCTGACTGAAGACCATTTTAACGAACCACAAGTATAGCAAATATTTTTGCTACAGCCAAAGAAATGGAAAGAGAGAAGGAAGCTTTGGGAGGACTTTGTAAACAGTGGGGTTTACCAAGATAACTATTCTGTCATATACCGTATAACTGGATTTTTCTACGGGGTGCTATTTCTGCGATCAAGTCTTAATCGCAAAAAATTCAATCGCAAAAAATACGTAAATAAAATCCGGAATTTTCAGTTGCGATCTTCGAAGTTCTACTATTACAGATACCGGAAGTATATGTAAATAATGCCACTGCACGTTTTCAATCGTATTTTACATGTAATTTACTTGATATCAACAACAATGATTGTTTTTCGAATAAATAAAACGAATTCCTAAAGATTCAATATTTATTTGTTCCTACATTGTATTTTATGATTTATTTTATGAAACCCGAATAGCACTATTGTCGGTTTGGCTATTCAGAGACATATAAAACCAGGGACCTATATACTAACGGGATAGGCAACTACCGCAAATCTCGCCATATCTCGTAAGTCGCGGGATTTCGTAAGTCAACTTTAATTAACTATATTTCTAACGCTATCGCATATTTGAGATCAAATCCTTTAATTATCTGTCAAAAAATTATTCAAGATTTGTTTTAATCACGTATTATACTCCTTATCTTGGTAGTAATTTTGTTTAATGCAAAATCAGCACATGCCCCGATCGGCCATATTTCCGAGAAATCGCCGATTTCGGTCTTTGTTTTCTTTATATTTAAATTATATTATTATTATCATTTAAAATTTATTAATAAATCAATTCCAATACATAAAAGGAATAAATGATAATAATCAGAAAACACCCTGTTTACTGGGAATAAATGTTAATTGAAAAATTCGTAGTGTCTTGCGTGATGTTTTGGGTATAAAAACATGGCGATGAAGGAGTTGCCTATCCCTTTAGTATATAGGTCCCTGATAAAACCATTTGGTTTTATATGTCTCTGGGCTATTCCACGGCTTGATCGGATCCTTCACCAGGGTTTACCATATTTTTCTTAACCGGTATTCTGTCCTTGAGAAAATAATTTCTTGTGTAATATTTCCCATACTGGGATTATATAAACTCTTTATAATCATAAATGAAAGTTCATAGTCTGTGGGAACTTACTGAAACGAACTTCTATAAATTAATTTCAAAGAATTATCGTCTCGGTTTCAATTCAAAATAATTGTGACTTTGTTTCTAATTTACCCTGTGAATAATAACCCACTAATTATAACAACACACAGACTACCCACAGGTGTAGTGTCATCTATGTAAACACCCAATTAAGAGCCCAAGGCCTTCACTGTTTCAAGGTAAGTCCAGACCGCATCTATTTTACGCTTGATTGGCGTGTGTACAAGCGCAATCAAAACTTCGAGAGATAGAGAATAAAATTCAGTGTAGTAATATTATTCAATAAATATAGACTTTATTGTCAAAGTGAAATCGCAAAAATTAAAATCGCAAAAAATTAATATACCTATTTCAGGATCAAATCGCAAAAATTTGCACCCGCATTAAAAACCAGTTATACGGTATAAGGGTCATGGGACAATCATTCCGAAATACAGTAAAGTGATATATATAAGGGTCATGGAACAATCATTCCGAAATACAGTAAAGTGATCTGATTCTCAAACTGATATGAAAGACTGTATTCCTTGTTACTTGTGTAAGCCATGTGTTGCAAGTACAAAAGAACCTAATCCTAAAACACACGACCAAGTGAAACCTGGAACCTTTCTTTACGACCCATCTGTTTTCCAAGAAAATGTATTGATTGTGATGAAAGATGATAATAAAAACAATAGCGTTGTCCTATCAAATAAACGAATCGTAGACTTTGGATGTATAATGTACCAAAAACATGGATGAATCACAGAAACTGAGAGCAGTTGGTCTACTGGTAAAATACAGCAGGGATTATTTAGTTAATTCAGTGGATGAACTATCGAGCACTAGAATTTGGGATATTTTGATAAAAAGAAGTCGTAAAGCGGCTGGTTACTCGGGGAAACCCATACTTTTACCCAATTACAAGCTCTGAAATTTGGCCTTAGTCTTAAAAAGTTTTTCGATTTTCTTAACGAGTGTAAATGCAGTTTCGCGCTTAACACATTTTTGCAGAGGTTTGCATTTTCATGTTGTCGTTCGTGTGATGCAGTACGCGTGTTTGGTTTTTATTTTATCTAAATCCAGAATTAACACTACAGAAACGCATATTTGTAATCAATATTATATGCAAGTCATAAATTTGAATTTTATCGCTGAATATATTTTACGACATTAATGACAGCTCGGCCAGTTTGCGGTATTGAGATTCCTATCAGAAAACTCTGAACGGTGAAGACGGTAAACATTTCGAGTATGACTCGTACTCGATATGGTATGGGGCGTTTCACCATGAAGTCGATGGCGGAACATCGTAGGAAACGAATAAGTAAGAATGGAGGCGTACAAGGCAATTTCAATTCCCCGGTCTGAGAAAAAGACATTTTTCAATTATAAAAGTTAATGAGAGCGATTTTGTTTTTAATCATTTGGTTTATATAACATTTTACATATTTATACCCCCGCAAACGAAGTTTAGGGGGGTATATTGGAATCGCCATGTCCGTCTGTCTGTAAACTCAGGTGACCTATTACTATCTGTTTTTGTCCGTCGTCGTCCGTCGTGCGTCGTGCGTTAACATTTGAACATTTTCAGCTTCTTCACTGCAACCACTGAACCAATTTCAACCAAATTTGGCACAAAGCATCTATGGGTGAAGGGAAACAAAAATTGTGAATTTCATGATCCCTGCCCCCCTGGGGCCTGAGGACTGGGGCCAAAGCCACTAAAATTAATGCAATCTTTAAAAAATTCTCTTCTTTACTCCTGGACATCAAGCAGTCAAACTGTTTGCATGATTGTAATCAGCAATGAGTCCTCTACCGAAATTGTGAAATTCATGGCCCTTGGGTCAGGGGTTCTAGTGCTAGGGCGAGGCTATATAGATTTTATAGTGAAAATGCATTATTTCTTTGAAAATCTTCTTCTCTACTCCTGGGTATTACATAAACCAAATAAGTTAATAGCATTGGGTATCGTGGATTTCCCATCAATGCTTCTATATCGATCATGACATCCACCAACTCGTACAATTTCTTACTATCTTTGTTTCCAAGCCTCGGGAAGGAGTTAAGCTTGTTTTTGATAGAAGCCTCGACCATCTCAGGGGCACCAAATCTTTCGTCTAGACGCTCCCAATTTTTTTTCTACTCCCCATCTAGGGTCAGAACCTATTGAAGTCCTTATAGTTTTGGCGTGCCTTGAAGAATCTGGTCCAAGCCAACGAATTAACAGGTCCAATTCTTCTGAAGCATTAACTTTCAGATCATGCACGATTTCTTTGAAATTCACTTTCCAAGAAGAGTAGTGTTCTGGCTTTTCATCAAAAACTGTGAGACTCGTCATCGAAAGGGTTTCTTTAGGAGGAAAGATGTAAGCTCAGATGCCTCACTGTTATTGTTGTTCGGTGTATGACGACGAAATGGATCTCCGTCACAGAGGTCAGATGTGATGTAAGGTGAGTTAGAGAGTGCATACTGTATAGGATGAACTGAAGCATTATGAAAATGTTCAGCAACAAATCATTCAGTACGACTCTTCCATTGGTAATCGAACAGGAGGAGGGGGAGAGTCGTCTTGATCTTCTCCAATTCATGAAGCCCTTCCTTCTGCTTCTAATTCGATAGTATCCTTTTTTAAACTGATAACATTTAATTCTGCCCTTAACTTCTCCTCTTCCGTTTTATGTCAAATTTCTGCCAACTGTTTTTGAATTCCAGCTTCCTCTTCAGCCAACTTTACCTTTATCTTTTCTAGTTTAATTTGAACCTTTGTTTCCCGTGAATAAGAAGAGTCAGCATTGGTGTTCGCAATAGATTTTGCATCTGCATTCCTGATTATTTTGATCTGCGTCAAAGCAGATTTGAACATCCTTCCGCAGTTTGATAAAGTTTTTTCAAGTAAACACAACTCATTGTCACTCTCATCACTTCTTGTCCCTTTGAGAAATTCGATGTAATCCGAACACACTGAAACGTAGTGGTCGTAATGCTTGTGAAGGTCAGACTCCATAATGTCGACTGTGCTGCTGTCTGCTTCACAAAGGTTTTTCCAAAATCTTCTGAACATCATCCCATGCCTTCTCTGTCTTATTTCTGTAAAAGGCGTTCCTATCACCATATTGTCCTGATCTCTTTTCTGTTAATTTCCTTGTACGCTCCTACTTGTCCTCTTCTGTCCCCATCTCTGATCTCGCTGTGTTCTGCTATAATGGAATCTAACTGTACTGCTTATTGCCCTCGTCCAGTAAGAAAAAACATAGGTAATCAAAGATTACGAAGCTCACCTCGACAATGTTATGTTCATGTAAAACAAAATCTCAGAACTCAACATTAATATTTAATATTTCTAGGTGGGTCTAGAAGATTTGTTAATTAAATCAGTCATCAGACTACTATTACTTAAAAAATTGTTTAAACTAATTTTTCTGTCTGACACATTATATCTTATATCTGACCATGTTATCTGACAATTCATATTACTTAAGGATTAAATAAAGAAACAAACAAACAATATGTCATCTTTCTCTCATTGCTATAAACACTGACAAAATTTATGTCAGACATTGAAAATATTTGAAAATATATAAATTGGGTAGCATTCCCTTTATATTGGAGGGAATAATCAAGTAAATAAGCTGTTAGTTGTTTTCACATAATTCTATAAATGGTAAATATTGAGGATAGTGATGCATGACTGATATGCATGAGCTGTGAGTGACCATTTTACCTGTATGTGGACAAATTGCTTGAAGGCATTACTAAAGAAATCTAGATGTTCTAGATGTTTCAATTAATTCTTTAATTAGAAAATCAGTAGATCAGTCTAGAAAAGTAATGTTAAAAAAATTATGGGTTATTATGGATTTTGTCACATTTCATATATAAAGCATTTGTTTTCATTCATGGATTTATATCTGTTTAAAAAATCCAAAGAAAAAACAAATCAATATATATCCACACAGACTTGAATTTTCATCAAAGTTGAGCCAAAGTGTAAAAGAAGGAGATAAGGTAAGTACTTGTTTTTATTTTTAACATATCAATTTGAATCAATGTGCCACCAACATCTTTAACCGTTAAAATATAACAGAAAAGTCTTGGTGTGATTTCTTCCCATCTTTTAAATTAACTTAATTACTATAAGACTGTCTAAAAGGTAAACCACTACCATTCAACACAAGAAACATTTCTAAATTATAGATGATCGAAGTACAAGAGAAAACAACAAAACAAAATAAAATTAAAAACTAATTATATATAGGAACTTTGTTTTGAGCAGAACTCCTAAATATTTGTGAAGATATGAAATTACTATTGGAAAGGAATTTTAGTAATTAAGCTGGCTATTAATCATATGTATTAATATTTGTGCCTTCAAAGAGCTTTTTTCTCAAAAAAAATTTTATATAAAGACACTGTGATTGAAAATCATGATTACTATATAACCCCACAGATTATTCTGGTAGGTACAAAATAAATAACCCAAAAGTAGTATAAGCAGCCTGGATGGCTGGGTCAACTGAGTGCACTTTTGGGGCTGAGGGGGGGGGGATAGCTGGGTCAAGCGAGTGCAGCCCCTGGGGGATAGCTGGGTCAAGGGAGTGCAGCCCCTGTGGGGGATAGCCGGGTCAATTCAGTACATATGTTGCATCATCTTTTTGATATCTGTTGCATCATCTTTTTTATACCTGTTGTGGCCGTGTGCAAAAAATATGCTTACCTATGCATTGTGACGTCATCCACTGTATAAATACGGCTTTTTCTCCTACTTTCGGCTCATTCTACAGTCAGATCCAGCTCCCTGCCTGTGGGGGGTCATGGATTCTACTAGAGAAAAACAGTTACATGCTCAGCGATTATTAGAACGGAAAAAAAGGGAAAGAGAATTAGAACGAATTCTTTATGAGAAAAGAGAGCAAGAGTTAAAGCTCCGGGAAAAAAATGCTAAAATATTACAGAGAAGAGCTCAATTAGAACAACAACGACAACAACAACTACAATGACAACGACAATTACGGGAAAGAGAATTAAATCAAATTCTGAAAAAAATATGGCAGAAGCAATGATGAATACTACAGACAACCCCAGCTATGTGACACCTCAAGGATATGTAGGAGCCCCCATGCCAGAGTCACAGGATGCAGTGGGATTAGATTTGGTGATGTATAATCTTCCAGAATATGCGAATAAAGAAGATATTGGGATCCTAAATACAACTCTGGATGGAATTGTTAACATGCTGTCCGCTCTTGACAACAAGCTGAATTATATTGCTGAGAAGGTGGGTGATCATGAAAACAAGCTGACTGATCTGAAAACTTACAACGCCAGTGAATTTTGTTTGATTCGTGCTAAATTATCCAAATTAGAAGTGAAAGTTACTAACATGCAAGAAAAAATGAGAGGAGGAGGAAGCACTTACCAGAAAAAAGAAGGGGAATCGGGAGAAAAAAAGAAAACTAGACAGACGGACCCATGCTTCAAATGCAAAGAATTAGGGCATTGGGCCCCAGATTGCCCCAAGAAAGATTTGTGCTACAAGTGCGGGAAATTTGGCCATTGGGCTAATCAGTGTAAAGAGGATGCGGAGGATCAACAATTGGTCCAGGAAACACAAAAACTGGAGAAAAAGTATCAAGCACCCAAGATTTCAGGGACTCACCAGGCCAAACCTTTAGTGAAAGAAGGAGACAAAAATGAGAAAAAAAGGAAGAAAACAGAGAGACTCCAGGACCCAGTACTACTCACAAGAGGAAACTATCCCTGATGACCGATAAGGCACAGAAGAAGAAGAAGTAAATTGTTGTATCTTTTCACTTGAATAAAATTGTTGTGTTCTTTTGCTTTGGTCTTTTGTTATTTGTTATTGTTTTGAGGAAATCCAGTTTGAACCAGCTGGCTGGCTAGACCGTCTAGACTGTGAATGAAAGCGTGACGTCATAATGACATTCTTTTGAATCGCTGCCAAAATCGTAGTAGCAGCGTATAATGTAAACATAGTGTAAACACACCCCCGTATTTAGGGGACTATATGTAATGAATTGACCCGGCTATCCCCCAAAGGGGCTGCACTCCCTTGACCCAGCTATCCCCCAGGGGCTGCACTCGCTTGACCCAGCTATCCCCCCCCTCAGCCCCAAAAGTGCACTCAGTTGACCCAGCCATCCAGGCTGCTTATACTACTCCCAAACAATGTATATATAAAGATTATTTACATATAATTCTCCTTTCAGAACAACATGGAAGAAGGAAGCAAAACATTAGAGGATGTAAGAAAAAACTTGAATCTAATTTCTGAGTCAGAACTCCTGATTCTAGGATGCATTATGAAAATAAAGAGGGGGGATAAGGATTGGGAGACAGATTTACAGTCTACAGCAAGAAAAATTAAGGCCCACAGCAAAAGCATGTCCTTTAAACTAAAGAAAATTGAAGAAGACATTGAAAAATCAATAGTAAATTAGAGTATTTGTAGACGGAGAGTATTTGTACATGTTACTGTTTTGGACAGTTTATCTTGCAAAAAGCAAATGGATGGTTCGGATTACACCTAAGTGGTGGGGGCTTCTTGGCTCCTGTCGGCTGTTGGCTCCTTCAGGTTCGAGAACATGAAGTTTGACTGTATTTTATGTATACTATTTGTTCTGTACATTCTAAACGGACTGCACAAAGGTTAAGAAAATTCCTTGACGCAAACAGATACTGCTTGTTGAGTTGCAATTTCAGGTGGACATTCAGACTTGTTTAAATTTCATTTTCCCCTTCATTTATTCAAGTTGCTGAAGTGTATAATCCATATCTCAACAATTTGGTGGCTGCGGTCGGATACATCTCATGATCTGAGCGTGGGAAAATAAAGGAAATATTTTTGATTGTTTCTATTATTAAGTTTGTTTTGTTTCAGGTTCACAAACTTTCACAATGTCTGATATGCCAGAGTGGATGTCTGATTTCATTGAAAAGGGTACAAACGTAAAAGAATGTCTCGAGATGTGGCGTCAGGAGCCGGAATCCAAGAGACATCGTGAATTATACATTCATTGTAAAAATTCTCGCCGCTGAAGCCCCAAGTGAAAAACACTTATGCCCCCCTCTCCCCAAAGTGGAATTTCGACAAGTCCAAAAAGCATAACTCTGTCAAAAATGGTACGATCATACACAAAACAAAACTTGACCAAAATATTTATCTGATTCATTTGTATACCAAATTTCATTTCAGTATGTGCAACCTCTAAGAAAATGAAAGGAACTGCAAATAATTTGAAATTTCTTCAAAGTCCAAGGGGCATAACTCTGTCAAAAATGGTGCAATCGTACCCAAAACAGAACTTGACCTAGATATCTATGATAAATCTGTATGCTTAATTTCATTTCAGTATGTGCAACGGTTGCAAAGAAAATGAAAAGAAACTGCAAATAACAGGAATTTTTCTAAGTCTAAGGAACATAACTCTGTAAAAAATGGTGCGATCATACCCAAAACAGAAGTTGATCAAGATTTTCATGTGATATATCTGTATATCGAATTTCATTTCAGTATGTGCAACGGTTGCAAAGAAAATGAGTGGAAACTAAGTGGACCGACAGACCAACATACCAACAGACAGCAGCAAAGCAATATGCCCTCCCTCCTTCAAAGGAGGGCATAATTAGTTTTCATTATATTATACAATAAAATTTAGTTTTAATCATACACTAAAACATCAATTTGTTTTAATTACACTACTCCAATTGAAAGATCTTTATCTGAACTATAGCCATCAAGAA
>PRKT01002922.1:0-10693 GCA_003671525.1 Saccostrea glomerata | reverse complement strand
GGAAACAGTTACATATAAATGTCATTTGAGATTAAACATCTTTAACTATTAATTAAGGTCTTCCGTTTCCAACGGAAGACCTTCTACTGATTCTGATGATTAAGATTATTCTTATTAAGGTCTTCCGTCTTCACGGAAGACCTTCTAGTGATTCTACTGTTTCTTATTATTATTCAGGTCTTCCGTTTCCAACGGAAGACCTTATTGTTTTCGTTCGGTTTCTTTTTCTCTATTATTAAGGTCTTCCGTCTCCAACGGAAGACCTTATTGTTTTTGTTCGGTTTCTTTTTAAGGTCTTCCGTTTCCAACGGAAGACCTTCTACTGATTCTGTTGGTAAAGATTATTATTCTTTTTTTTCTTCTACTTCCTAGACCGCAACTTTGAGGCCTCATATCTCGCTCATTTCTCAACGGATTTTGCTCAAATTTTCAGAGGTTATAGACGGTAATAAACTCTATCAAAAGCATGTCCAAAATTTGAAAAAGCCACTTCCAGTTTTGAGTTATTTCCCTTTAAAGGAAAATTTATAGGCTTTCGTTTCCAGACAAAGGCTCAGAGACGGCTAAAGCTGGAGCAGAAATTCTACTGATTTTAGATAATAGAAGGATTGAAGTTGTGCACATCGGTTTATGTTTTTCGATTTCTGTTTTCAAAATGGCACTATATAGGGGTCAAAAATTAGAACGCTAAAAAGAACCAAAAATTATTCATATTTTTCTTTTTATCTTCTAAACTAAAAATATTTTGTTAAAATATATAGAACATAACTTGTACAGAATTAGAAGATCTTTCAAATGATATGTCGAAAAAAGGGCTGACCCCTAAATTAAGGGACCTAGAGGGGCCAAAAGTTTTTTCCAGATATCTCAAAAAGTATTGAGAATTTGTTATACATCATAGAAGCAAAGTTGTTCAAAATATCAAGCTTTATCTAATGGCGACGTCACTTCCGGTCGAACCGGAAGTAGTCAGAAAATGCATATGTTTGCCGTTTTTGACAGGTTTTTGGGTAACATGTGTCACCAGAAGCTTAAATATTAATTTTCCGTCCGTCCGTCATCACTTCCGGTCGAACTGAAAGTATCAAAGAATGGCTTAATTTTGCAATAATTAACATAGATTTGGAGGATTAAACCATTTTTGGACATCATTACTCATTGTGTTTTAAAATGAAAGTCACTTCCGGTCAAACAGGACGGAAGACCTACTCGTTGCTTTGCAACGAGCTCGGCTCTAGTTCCCTTTTATTATTCCAACTGATTTTGTGCACGCAAGTTCTCAGAAACGACTCGTTCAAATTTCACGAAACTTTCACATCTGGTAGGTATTGATCTGAACTTTATTGGAAATTTTTATGATTGATGACTTCACTTCTTATCTCGAGATATTTAGGATTTTCTGATTTTCAGAGGGTCGGCTTGTCCAGGAAACTCCTCCGAAACGACTTAAGATATCGACTTAAGATTTTCAGTGAAAATAAAGGAAGGTTTGGTGAGTTGTAATTGGGTCTCCAAATCTTTCTAGCGCAAAAGGCGCCGGAGCTCGGCAGGGCCCGAAAAAATGTCTCAGAAATATCTCACAAAATTTGACACATTTTGTTTCATATCTTCATACCTGTTCATAATTTGTTAAAGCATATTGAAGAAAAAATGTGCAACATTACAAGACCTTTCATTTGATACCAATAAAATTGGGCTGACCCCTCAAATTAGGGGCTCAGAGGGGCCAAAAGTCTTTTATCTATAACTCTCTAATGATCAATATTTTGTTATATATTACTGAAGCAAAAGTAGTCATCTTAACAGTTTGCAACAATACATGATAAAATTTTGATCCTATATTACGTAATTAGGGGTCACAAGGGGCCAGAATGTCAAATCTTTGACGCTTTATATATCAAAAAGGGGGAATATTTTAAATAGCAATATTGAACAAAAGATAGTCAGAATAATGTCGTAAACAAAATCCATACTTCGAATTTTTGAAAAACGGCCCCATTAAGGACTTGTAGGGGTGGCCCCTAAATATTTCCATTTAGCATATCTCCACAACAAATAAAAATATCTGAATAAATACTGAACAAAAAATCTTCAAAATCACAATACCTTTCATTTGATATCAAAAAATGGGGCTGACCTTTCAAATTAGGGGCTAAGAGGGGCCAAAAGTCTTTTATCTATAACTCTCAAATGATCAATGTTTTATTATATATTACTGAAGCAAAAGTAGTCATCTTAATAGTTTGCAACAATACATGATAAAATTTTGATCATATGTTACGTAATTAGGGGTCACAAGGGGCCAGAATGTCAAATCTATGACGCTTTATATCTCAAAAAGGGGGAATATTTTAAATAGCAATATTGAACAAAAGATGGTCAGAATAATGTTCTAAACAATATCCATACTTTGGATTTTTGTATAACGACCCCATTAAGGACTTGTAGGGGTGGCCCCATAACATTTCCGTTTAGCATATCTCCACAACGAATAAAAATCTTCGTTTAAATACGTTAAAGAAGGAATAAATACCAAACAAAAAATCTTCAAAATCACAAGACCTTTCATTTGATACCCAAAAAATGGGGCTGACCCCTCAAATTAGGGGCTCAGAAGGGCCAAAACTCTTTAATCTATAACTCTCTAATGATCAATATTTTGTTATACATCACTGAAGCAAAAGTAGTCATCTTAATGATTTGCAACAATATATTAAAAAAATTTGGTAATATTTTATGGATATGAGGGTTGCAAGGGGCCAAAATGCTATATTTTTTATGCTTTACGTCTCGAAAAGGGGAAACATTTTTATAAGCCATATTGAACAAAAGATGTTCAGACTATCGTGATAAATATCAGAAACTTTCAATTTGATGAAGAAAAACTTAATGTCTTTCTCTTTTAACTAATATCTCAGTCAAAATCACATCTCCTCTTATCGAGAAATTCAACGGAAGACCTACTCGTTGCTCGCACCGAGATCTCATCTAGTTAAGGTCTTCGGACTTCCTTCGGAAGACCTTATTGTTTTCCGTCGGTTTCCTATTATTATTATTATTACTATTATTATTCTTTTTTCATAGTTATGGTGATATCTCAGCTGTGACTGTACGGATTTCAAAGATTTTTACAGGAAAGATGCATCACATAAATATCTCCAGAGGTGTTTTTCATTTTTCCAAAATTTGCTTCCATTCGCGATTTTTCGGGAAATTTGTATTATTTAAATGGATTTTTGTACTCCAGTTTTCTCGAAAATGGCTGAAGATATGACATTGAAACTCATTGACATGAAAGAGCATCACATGTAGATGTGCTGAACGTCCTTCATTTTTTGAAGTTCCTACTTCCGGTCGCAAACGGAAGGGAATTCAAAAAGTCTTATTTTTCAACTTTTTTGTTTTTCAATATTTTTCTTTCGGATTTACAGGGTTGATAGAGCGTCTTCAAAGATATCTATATATGTTTTCATTTTTTCATGCGTGCGTTTATTGCAAAGATATGACCGAACCAAAGTTTGTCTTACTGTCGCGGGTTCGAATCCCGCTCGGGGCGTTCCCCAAATTTTTTCTTTGTTTTTGTCTTTTTTCAGTTGCAAATTACTTTTCACTCTTTTATAACATGTGTGGAAAATTTTGCCGATTTTTAAAAGATGTATTTGGAGATATTTTGTGAAATACCCGGAACAATTACAATCTGTGTTGAGAAACTACTGTAAATGAACGTAAACGAAAAAAATACGTTTTGGAATCTATTTCATAGGATGACGCAGACTATACTGCAAAAGAGAAGTCGGTCGGAAGACCTGCTTGTTGCACCAGCAACAAGAACGCATCTAGTTATTATTATTATTCTTCCAACCGATTTTGTGCACGCGATTTCTCAGAAACGACTCAACCGATTTACATGAAATTTTCATATGTTATAGCTAATTGTTCGATCTTGATAGGTTTTTAAGCGTTTTTATGACCTCACTTCCGGTCGTGAGATATGGATAATTTTCTGATTTTAAAATGCAATTTTGTCTTGATTTAGTAGCGAAAACTGCTTAAGATATGAGCTGAAGATTAATTGGAGATGATAGTTCATGATTTATAGCGTTGCAGAATAGCCTTTTCGTGCGTCGTCAATACTTCCGGTCGAAACCGGAAGCGAATTTAAAAAACGCAATTTTTCAACTTTTCTTTTTTTATATTTTTGTTTTACAATTGAATAGAGACCCTTTTGCATACGCGAAATATGTAATTTGTTTAAAAATCGGAAAAGCCAATCTCGAGATATATATATATGCATTTGAAAACTCGAAGCGGCGATCTCAATGGCTAAATGGTTAGCGCGTTGGATTGTCACGCAGGCGACCCGGGTTCGATCCCCCATGTGACCCAAAAATTTTATCATATTTTCTGCTCGATTTTTGGATATTCTTAAATTTTAAACCATTTGGAACAATATATTTTAAACTTTTAAGCATATCTTGTGTAATTAGGGGTCACAAGGGGCCAGAATGTCACATCTTTGACGCTTTATATCTCGAAAATGGGGAATATTTTGAATAGCAATATTGAACAAAAGATGCTCACAATAATGTTCTAAACAATATGCATACTTTGAATTTTTGTAAAACGGCCCCATTAAGGACTTGTAGGAGTGGCCCCATAATATTTCCATTTAGCATATCTCCACAGTGAATAGAAATCTCTGAATAAGTGTTGAACAAAAAATCTTTAAAATCACAAGACCTTTCATTTGATATCAAGAAAAAGAGGCTGACCACTCAAATTAGGGGCTCAGAGGGGCCAAAAGTCTTTTATCTATAACTCTCTTATGATCAATATTTTGTTATACATTACTGAAGCAAAATATTCATCTTAACGATTTGCAACAATATATGATAATATTTTGTTAATATGTTACGTAATTAGGGGTCACAAGGGGCCAGAATGTCACTTCTTTTACGCTTTATATCTCGAAAAGGGGGAATATTTTGAATAGCAATATTGAACAAAAGATGCTCACAATAATGTTCTAAACAATATGCATACTTTGAATTTTTGTAAAACGGCCCAATTAAGGACTTGTAGGAGTGGCCCCATAATATTTCCATTTAGCATATCTCCACAGTGAATAGAAATCTCTGAATAAGTGTTGAACAAAAAATCTTTAAAATCACAAGACCTTTCATTTGATATCAACAAAAAGGGGCTGACCACTCAAATTTGGGGTTCAGAGGGGCCAAAAGTCTTTTATCTATAATTCTCTTATGATCAATATTTTGTTATACATTACTGAAGCAAAAGTATTCATCTTAACGATTTGCAACAATATATGATACTATTTTGATAATATGTTACGTAATTAGGGGTCACAAGGGGCCAGAATGTCACATTTTCGACGCTTTATATCTCGAAAAGGGGGAATATTTTGATAAGCAATATTGAACAAAAGATGCTCAAAATAATGTTCTAAACAATATGCTTACTTTGAATTTTTGTAAAACGGCCCCGTTAAGGACTTGTAGGTGTGGCCCCTAAATATTTCCATTTAACATATCTCCACAACGAATAGAAATCTCTGAATAATTGTTGAACAAAAAATCTTTAAAATCACAAGACCTTTCATTTGATATCAAGAAAAAGGGGCTGACCCCTCAAATTACGGGCTCAGAGGGGCCAATCCTCTTTTATCTATAACTCAAATCACAAGACCTTTCATTTGATATCAAGAAAAAGGGGCTGACCCCTCAAATTACGGGCTCAGAGGGGCCAATCCTCTTTTATCTATAACTCTCTAATGATCAATATTTTGTTATACATTACTGGGGCAAAAGTATTCATCTTAACGATTTGCAACAACATATGATAATATTTTTATCATATGTTACGTAATTAGGGGGTCACAAGGGACCAAAATGCTATTTTTTTATGCTTTCTGTCTCGAAAATGGGGAGTATTTTCATAAGCCTTATCAAACAAAAGATGTTCAGAATATCGTGATAAAAATGAGAAACTTTAACTTTAACTAGGGAAAACTCAATGTCATTCTCTTTAAACAAATATCTCAGTCAAAATCACATCTCATCTTATCGAGAAATTCAACGGAAGACCTACTCGTTGCTCGCAACGAGATCTCATCTAGTTATTATTATTCTTATTTTTTTCCCCAAAATTTTGTGCACGCGATTTCTCGAAAACTATTTAGTAGTTTTCTTTGAAAATTTCAGGAATTATGCGTCATTATATGAAGTTGTGGCATGGATAGGAAAATTTGGAATACTTACCTTTGGTTCCAAGTTATTGACACTTTTCTGATTTTAAAATGTAATTTTGTCCCCCCTTTTTTCGAAAATGGTTTAAGATATTAACTGGAGACTTGTAAGAGATTATAGATGATGACTTTTAGATGTGACGAATCACCTTTTCGTGTGTCGTCGGTACTTCCGGTTGCTACCGGAAGCGAAATTAAAAAGTCCGTATTTTCAAACTTTTTTGTTTTTCAATATTTTTCATTGATTTTTAGAGTGTTAATAGAGACTCTTCCTTTTATGCTTACTATATAATTTGTTTGAATATTGATAAATCCAAACTCTAGAAATTAACATTCAAAAATTTGAAGTGGGTCCAAAATGGCGGCTGTCTCTGTCAACTCCGACATTTCGCAATAGGGGTTTACGGAGGCAGCAGAGGGTTTGATTAAACGAAAGTAAAATAAGGATAAAAGAAGTGTAAAGGAATACTAGGATTGTCACGTCGTTGTTACGTTGCAAACGTGTATCAAACTCCGTTTTAATCCATGGTGGTCTCAAACGTCTTCTATAATTGGTTTTGGCTGGTTCTCAAGGTAGAAAAAGAAAAGACTAAATGTGCAAATGAAATACGATACCTAGTATCTTTTACTTTTTGTGGAATAACAGATTTTAAACCATAGTTATAAGTAATAGTTTTTAAGAAACATATATAGTAAGTATTAAACGTAACCACCATTTTCCTAATGCACACTTGAATTAAACAAAAAGAAAAGACAGAAATAAGAAAATCATATCTAAAAAGATAATTTAATGGAATTTATATCATCATTTTTGTCTCAATGATCTCATTCAAGTTATTAAACATAAATGGTGTCTGCAGCTGATTCCTTGACTGTCGTAGGGCGACACGCTTTTCGGCGGAGCAATTCAAGCTGTACAGGAAAGTTTAAGTAATCGGGATATTCCATTATAGGGATAAACAGCAGAATAAAAATCAGTTGAAAATTAAAGCAGTTTCACTGATTTAGTGCTAGTTATCTATATACGATATGGAATGTGTAAATGCATTAAATATACTTTCTTAACAATGAATACGAACATTCTTTTTTTATTTTCATTGAAACTATCACACCTATTTAATGGAACATTCCAAGGAAAAAGGCCCGAAGATTTCTTCGATTCGTTTGACTCAAAATTATGAATAGTGACCCGCCTTTCATTATTCTAAGACAGATGTACTGTTGCAGAAGTATGGTCTCAATAGCGTAATAGTCAGCGCTTTGGATTTTTGCGCTGGCTACCCGGATTCAATCCCCTTTGTTTCAATGAAAAGTTATATCACTTTTGAGCTCGATTTTGCGGTTTTTTTCCAGAATTGGACGGAAGACCTCTCGTTGCTCGCAACGAGTTTCTTTTCTAGTTATTCTTTTTTTTTTCCTAGACGCCAACTTTGAAGCTACATATCTTCCTCATTCCTGAACGGATTTTGATCAAATTTTCAGAGCTTTTAGACTTCCCCAAACCCTTTTCCAATATTGTTACATAATTCGGAAATTACCTTCTATTAACGAGTTATTGCCCTTTGACTGAATTTTTTATATCTCTGTATTCCAGACAAAGGCTCAGAAAAGGTAATAACTGGAGCACAAAACCCTTTGAAATTGAAAAGAGGAAGCATTGAAGTTGTGCACATCAATTTTTGTTTTTTGATTTTTGCATTTAAAATGGCGCTAGAGAGGGGTCAAAAATTAGAACGCGGAAAACAGCAAAAAATTTGACATATTTTCCTTTATACCTTGAAAACTAAAAATATTTTGTTAAGACATGTAGAAGAAAAGTTGTGCATAATTGCAAGAGCTTTCATGTGATACTATAGAAAAGGGGCTGGCCCCTAAAATTAGGGATTTATGGAGCTTGGAAGTTTTTGCTTTATAACTCAAAAACGGTAAATATTTCGATCTGGATCATGCGGACAAAATTGTTTTTTAACACCTTTTTGATCTGATGAGAATGTTTATTTGTTCGAGTATACCGGGGTTATTGCATAATACGCAGTCGAAAGCAGGTCAGGTATACATTTAACGTTTCCATCCAGCAAGTAAACCAGACCTCTTCATGTGTATAACTTAACAAACTTGCTATAACTAATATACCTTACGGTATTAATTGTAAATTTTCTTCTTAATAAGTTTTTTTTAATGTGCTTTATGGTTCACTATTTAATTATAATTATCTATTACAACTACATGTAGTCTTTCTTTTTTTTTCAATTACTTTTATAGTGTTCAAAAACGGAGGATTTTAAATCTACCTTTCTACGTTTATTATTACAGCAAACTATATATTAAGTAATTTTAAACTTTAAGCATCGAATAATTCACGATCGTTAGCTGTATGCTTTATACAATCTTCATGTTCACTTGATGTTTAAAGTTACGTAACCTAACGCGCCGATCCCACGCTGTCGATCGAGGTCACCAGTATACAAACTACCAGTGGACATAAACAAAGCAAGTGCATGTATCGGTGATCGCGTTTAAGATCCATTGTGTACATTACAAAGAACTATTAATTACTGAATCTTAATCATATCGAATCTATAGATTACTTCGCCCATCTTTTATTTAATCTTCAAGTCAATTCCAAACACTGGTGCATAAAATCATTTTCTATTTTAATCGCTTTCTTGACCTAATTACGTGCCTATAAATTTCAAAACTAAAAAAAAATATTTCTCTATCCCGTGTTATTGTACTTCACTTCATTTGTAATTGAAAAGGGGTTTTGGCAAGTAATAGTCTTGATATACTTAAAATACAATTTACGTATTATTTTTACCATCGGTCTCTTGTTTCTCCATTTAAATTTTTTTTATCAATAGTAAATAATTAAACACAATAAATACTTCAAAACATACAATAATTCACGCCTATGTATTAGCAAACAGTTTACATTCACCTCTGTCGCCTTGTGTCTAAAAGTTTTGCACCCAGTCTCGTTCACACGTGCGTTGCCGCGGGCATGTCGGTGTTAAAAATACATCGTGTACTTCGATAGTTATAAATGGAAATTGGCTTTGAAATCATGTCGACGCTTTCATATTATTTTATTTCACTCTGTCTCATGCTTGTTTTAATAAATCGTAACCGCTTGTGCATTTATAAAGTTTTATGCCTCATGACATGTGTCATGATAATTGAAGTGCATATAGAAGTGACGTTTCCAATTCACGGGAAAACCCCGAAAATTAAATTAATCACTATGTCTTTTGAGTTTGCAGTTCTTTGCAACTAAACTTAAAATGTTATTATTTTCGTCGAATACACGGAATAGTTCAATTGCACGATATTACGGGTATATGCTTGTACATGTCAGTATAATTATATACATGTATGCACTTTACATAGAAAAGCAGCCTAAATATATGCATGCATCCCGGGCTTTCAGAATACGATTTTAGAAAAATTAGAAAACTTCATAACTGTCTTATCTCTACTTTTAATATCAATTTAATTCTTTTCTTACTTATTGTATTTCTGTGTATTTGAGGTACATGTACCTAAATTATTGGTTCACTCTGATATTGGGTTATTTTTAATAACGGTAATATTAACCTCCTTCTGGTCAGTCACTGACCCGAGAATGTCAATCGGTTGATTTGTTTAATTATGTGTGTACTGGATTATCATTATATTGCGGGTTTCTTTGTATCGGGATATCTTGCAAAAATTCGAATACACAGAGTATTTTTTTTTTGACGGACAATTTGTATGTTGTCTCAATGTTTACTTTTTATATGATTAAAAAGACTTAGTGTGGACCGTCTGTTTGAAAAAAAATTCAAATAAAACGTAATATTACAGATTTCCAGTTCCGTTTTTATTATATTTAGACCATTAAATTTATAACATTGTAAAAATTAGAATCAAGTTCATGTTTTAAAAGTTTTTTAATTAGATTGTACAATTGTTTATTTTTATGCAGAATTAGAAGGTAAATTCAAAAATAAAAACTGAGGTCATATCATGTACAAGTTACCATGTAATCCCATACCGTGAAACAATGAGACTCTCCAATGTAATAGGTAAATTAGACTTCCTGTTTTTAAAATTGTCCGCAAGTTAAATGATGCAAACTTTGAAAATAATTTGACACATATAATTTGAAATAACACTTTTTATGAAAAAGAATTAAGTACCGCGATATATTGAGACACCAGTATACATGTAGGTTGGGGCTGGTATTGAATTCCAAGAGAAAGTCACAACCTATTTTCCTGCATCAACATATTTTTTACTTTGACCTTTCCTTTGAACATGACCTAATTTTAAAAAAAAATTCTCTAAAGAAACCATTCAAGATAGTATAATCAAACTTCCTGTGCCTATATGTACTGATATGTGCGAGTACGTACAAGGCTACACGTATGTAACTGCATCAAAATTTTT
>PRKT01002920.1:0-10772 GCA_003671525.1 Saccostrea glomerata | reverse complement strand
TTGTTTTACTTCAAACTGGAAAATCCTTTTTTTTTTCTCAAAATGCAATTAAAATAAAAATACAGGGTGTCTCAGCAATTGATCTTCCTCTAATATACGTATTAAGGTAGGACCAAATAGATAGATCAAATTTTTCCTCAAATTCAATTTTTCTGAAACTTTGATATTTTGTTCTTGGATACAAAATATCTCTTTATATATAATATGAAAGAAATTCAACCGCACATTTTTTGTCCACATAGTCTGAAATATGGCCTATCAGACCCCTGTAAGAAGATTAGGAAATCAAACATTCGACTTGAGAATGAGCCTTATTTTAGAATTTTCTATTGATATATTGCAAATTTGTGTGATATTTTTCATAAAGATAACCTTTTTGTTACTTTAAATCAGTAAGTCACATTGATACTGGAAAATTTGGGTAAAATATTAAGTAAAATAGAACATACATTGTGTCAGAAACTGAAAATTCACATGTAAATATCCGATAGTTTAAGTTTTCTTAAGAGAAAATGTATAATTCAATTTTTACAAAAAATGAACATAATGATTCAAATGGGACCTAGAATAAAATGTGTAAAAATAAAGGAAATTGAACCGATGGTTTAAGATATTTTGACGATTAAAAAAAATTCAACGGCAAGAAAAATTAAAGATTCAGTAGATGACGTCACAATATTTGACCTTTGACCTCTTGATATGACCTTGACCTTTGTAGTACATAAAGAATAGAAACTCCTTATATATGTGTCCAAATATCACCCTTCTACTATTTATGGAACAAAAGTTGCACTGCATTTTATAACGGACTGTTACATGATTGTTTATTGCACTTTGATAGCATAGATACATTCCAAAATGTAAGCTCCCAAGAGACCAATATATAGGTTTCTCTGATTTTTTCACAAAATATAACACAAATATGCCAAAACTTATTATTTTTCTTTCAGGGATCATTCAATTGTTGTCAATATAGTAATATTATTCTTTTTTCCTCCGGTACTTTTTAATAAATGGGTTAAAATAGAACCCACGGGTGTTTTGTCCTACCTTAAAGGTAAATTATTGACATTACAAACAAGTTAATTGGTGAAACAATAACTATATCAACAATTTAGTTTATAGTTATTATTTCGTAAGTTCTCTGGTCGATACAATGACCTTGTCAGCAAATACAATCTGTCTGTAAGTCATGTGCTGTCGGTCTTTTTTCTAAACTAATGAATTACAAGACCATTATTTAAGCACTAAATTGTCGATGGGTTTTTCTGTTATTTTCCGATCATGACAAGGAGTACACGGTTGGTGTAAACGGTAAGCACTGGATGTTCACTCCTCTTTGGCACCCGATCCCCTCGGATGTTTTAAAGGTTCGTGTTTTTACATCTGCTCCTGATTCGTATTGTTTGAATGAATTTTTGAGCTTGAATACTGTTTGAAATCTCCATATATTACATCAAAAAAGAAGAAAAAATAAAACTATTTACCACAGTAAGATGCTTCGGTTGAATTGATCATCTCTCGGCCTTCTGGACAGTCCACTTTACTGCCGAGGCTACGTACTGTGTGTTTTGTCACATTAGTCTGACCCCCAGTGCATTTAAGCGGTGAATATGGATGTAGATACGATTCGATATTTTTGAAAGAAATTGAAATAATATCTATACAAAGGTTAATTCTGTCCACTGGCCACGAGCCGTAGAACCTCAGGTGAAAAACTGAGATTACCTGGTGAAGAGTGATTCAAAAAAATTATCTTAAACAAAAAACAACTGCAATAAATAATCTTGAAGGCATAAAAAATTACTGATCCCTCATTTTAAAAAGAAAATTCATTCTAATATAAGAAAAATTTACTGTTTCCTATATTCAAACTGAACACAAAGAATTTCCATTGAAATATTACCCTTATAACTAGTACCCACATTATACAGTTATTGACTGGGTATGAGGGCAACATGATTTGTTGTATCTGAAGGTGAAAATGTTGCCCGAGGCCGCAGGCCAAGGGCAACATTTTCAACTTCAGGTCCAACAAATCATATGTTGCCCGAATCCCAGTCCATAATTGTTTTGTTATACCCTTCAGTGCTCACGTAAAATTTAATCAATACACACCGTATTATCAATTACTTTAAATGGAACATTATGGCTTAATCAGTAAATATAAAACAAAGGCTAAGAAAGAACAAAATTAATCATATTTTTATTATATCACAATTTTTTTTATCACAAAACATACTCAGTCTTCCCTTCTTCCTTACCTTGCTGGTAGCAACAACTCTTCAGCTCTTAACTTCGGCTATTTCCGTGTCGCCGATATTGAACGATGATTAATTACTTGCGACGTAGCGTAGCCGTGACCTTGCGGTCTAACAGTTCTTATGTTGGACCGGTAGGCCAGTCAACAGTGATATTGTTAGACCGATGTAATAAATATTTCTTTTGTTGGATTTTTTATAAGTAATAAATATATAGAAAGCTTTTTGTAAGGGTATAACAATATTCAATAATAAAACATTAAAATAAAATTTGGTTTGATGATGTGTAAAAAGATTTGTTATTAATTAACTCGTACCTGGAATGCTATGGTAGAGGCGGTTATGTTTTCAATTTCTATACCGCCCGCTGGGTGTAAAGGACATGAAGAGGATATGGTGCTGTTAAATGAAGCTGTATTCGAAGTGGTTATAGACCAGAACTCATTCAGACAGTAACTTGCCGGAAGGTCATCCGTTTCATACACAGTTTCTAAATTCATCCAGTACGTTGAAAATTCATATTCTGGAGAAAAAAATACATATTTGCAGAAGTATTTTACTCTTTGGTAAACAAAAATAAAATCGTCGCACGAAAATATGCCCTCAAATTTATTTTGGCCCGTGCTGATATTTCTCAACAGAGAGAATCTTACTTATGCAGCTTTTACTTGGAGGATACCATCCCTTGTTGGTGCTGCAGTTATATTTTGTCGATTGTCCGCCATCGTCCTGTATGTAGCCAGATATACAAGAGGAAGTACAAGTCTGGGTTGGAGCATCACATGAGAGAGTAACGTTTGGGAGATTCTGTGAAAGAAAGGATGACACGCACGCAGAATCTGTAAATGACAAGTCATTCCGTAAATAAGTCTATTTTAGGAAAAGAAAAATTCAAATTGTCAATAAGAACATGGTCAGAAATTCAAAGTTCAATTCAATGGTCATGGACTACAAACTAAATGTACTAACCTTTGCATTCTGTTCTGTCTTCAGTAACATGTTTCCCGGTTGTACAGTCGTCACAGGTCAGCTGACCTGCCTCGCTCTGATAATGTCCAATCGGACAAGCCTCACACTTGGTAGCATTTAAATAATTGCCAGGAAAGCAAGGTACTGAAATCATTTGTTTTAGGATATTCGTCATAAAGTCTCATTTTTTCTGTTTGATTAATACGAACTTTAAAAGTTGTAAATGTGGGAGAAGCAAGTCAAAAAAAGTTGACACAAAACCATAAGAGAGAGTTTTCAGTAGTTTCATTTATACAATTTCATCATGAAACATGTATACGTAGCAGAATGTATACTGATATTTGTCAGGTTCAGCAATAATTATAAGGTACGCGTTAGAGTCTCATTTTTTCACTTACGGCAATTGTACTCCCCTTTACTCTGTACAAGTTGTGTCCCTGTAATCTCGGTGCAGCTGTACTGTAAAATTTGACTGGATGTCGCTGTCTTTTTTGTGACGCCGCTAATCTCCGCTCCACAGGATATGGAGGAAAATGGTTTTAGGTAGGATGGATTGGCATCTGACGTGTATTTGATGTTCTGCATACAAAGTTCCCTGACGTATGCTGAACCAGGCCCTGAGAATTTTATACTAAAAACACTAGTCACCTGTCAAAAAACATAGGCCTGTTTGATTTTTTATTTAAATTTTGGCTTGGAGAACTTGATAATGTATATTTCAACATACTGTTAACAAGACTTAGTATGTTCTGAAATATAATGTTTGATCGAATAAGCCTTTCATGAATTTCAAGAAGGGAGTACACAACCTGAAAAGCCAATGCGGACAATGTAATGCTTTCTACTGCTATATTTCCCGGTCTCAGGTCTTCACACCTTGTGTTGAATGTGTTCTGGAAGTTGTCGAGAGAGGACTGCATTGTGACATTAAAGGCGTACAGACACTCACTGGCTGGCCGGTCCTCTGTCTGGTATATAACAGTAAGGTCTGCCCACATCGCAGGAAATGACAAAGCTATCAATTTAAATATACATGTATATATATGGCTGTATTAATTTTCGGAATGTAGATTCAGGAAAACGTCGATTTTTCCTTTTTGCCAACTTAATGCATGTAAATGTTTAATGAATCTCTATATTTGAAGAAGGGAATGTATTTCAAAATGGAGTCTATTACATTAGACTTTACACAAAGAAATATAAGTAAATATACAAATCGTGAGCAGGACAAAAACGGTCCTTTGGTACACTGGAGAGGTCCAGGAGTGCAATATCTTGACAAATGATGCAGTCATGTTATAAAAAATACATGAAAACCAAGGGATAGATTGTACCCACAAAGTCATATAGAAATTTCGATGACTTTAACGGGGTTGAGGAAAATCATATATCATCAACGTATTTTTTGTATCTTGCTGTAAGTGAAAGAACTTACTGAGTAATATGTTGATGATGCAAGAATTTCATCAACCTTTTGAAAATCACTGATCGAAAATCATTCTGAAACTTTGTCAGCAGACTTTCAAGGTAATGTACTATAGACAATTTTTTGAAAACTCCATGCCAATAATTCGACAGTCCGAGAGAAGTCACTTTATTCAAAATCAATCATACATGCAATAAGAAGAATTTAAAAGCTAAAGAATCAAGCCATTAGAGACTGGTTCCTAACATTATTGTTTAGACTTTCGTTTTTATTTTACGAGAAATATCTTTTCATTTAAAACAAACACATCAACAGCAATTTGTTTGGACTGCAGACAATGAATAATTGATTTAAATTGCAAAAGCTCCTAATGATTGTTTAATTTTTTTAATATTCAAAAACATCAAATGCAAAAAATCAATGAAACGGAATTCTTTAAAAAATAAAAATGTACAGTGTATCTTAACTTTGGGTTCTTCAGTCTCAATTAATTTATTACATAAATAAAATAAAAAAAAAAAAATTTATTCGGCAGGATGTAATTTTTATTACGACAATACAATGATTTTAAATGACTTACGCAGACAGAGTGCTCCGCTAGGTAGCCATGACGTGCCATTACACGTGTGGTTTGTTGTTGTTGATCCGTTCTCCAAGGAATGACCAGAATCACACGTGGACAGGCAAAACGTGACATTTGGCGGACAATTTAACGTCGTGTTTGTTAGAGAATTTCTTAGTTCTTCAATATCACAGGGTAGCACTACTGGTGGATAAAAACATTCCTTAATTTTACTCTCTTCTCGCAATTACAGATAATATCCAAAGAAAGAATTGAGAAAATGGGTGTTTCCTTATTTATTATACTCACCAAATGAAGTTGCAATTGCCAAAAAAAGAACAAAAACAGGCCTAAACATTCTGCAACACCCGGAAGTAAATCGTTTGATCGGAATGCAACAAGAAAAAACAAATATGGTTCTGCCAAGCGACGCAGAATATTGATTGAATAAATGACAGTTATTTTAAAGTCCTCGTCCCGGTAATTACTCTGACATAGTGTAATAGAGCAGAACGATTCAATAGGAGTTTTGCAGCATAAAATCACACCCCTATCAAGTATCAATCTTAAAGATTGATCATGAGACAATTTTATAAAAAAGATTCCCAGCAGTCAGATTGGGTTAAAGGTGAACGCATCAGTGAGGAATCAATTTGATATAAATATAATATATTTACAAAACAACTAACTTTAAAAAGGATATGATTGAAATATTTTACCTTTTTATAGTTTTTTTTCCACCAATGAACGAAGAAAAGTTTTACAATTAATGTTATAAAAAGATTCAATTTCATTGCAAACAATACAGATAATAATTATGCAATTGATACAAATTAAATGTTATAATCAACAAATTATATTTACTAATAAAAATTATTGAAATCAAAATTATATTTATGCAAATGATGGAGAATTTATACAAATAGAAGGGGACCATGCGTACATGTATTGCAACCGTTATACATGCCATAAATGACAGTAACATCATCATCTAATCAAAGAGCTGAAAGTACTGCTACGAGTTGATGGTATTATTTGTATATTGATTAACATTCTTCTCAAGAATGTTTACTCACATGACTAGACGCCACTACATGCCAGTGGAGACCTTAAATTTTGCGTTATATTCGGCACTTTACGGCCATTAAGCAGTGAGGGATCTTTTTCGTTCCAGCACCTACTGCGACAAGGAACCTCGATTTATACGGTCTCATCAGAAGGACCGGTCATCACGTCCCACAGTGGGATATCGAACGCACGACGTAAGGATCAACACCTTGCTTCGCGACTCTAGAGCAGATGCTCTAACCACTGCGCCACACAGGCGACTTGATGGTATTGAATATACCCGGTATATTGTTAAAATGAGTTGAGGTATCTGATTCATATTTGGGCTATGTGTGTTATGTGCTATGATGAAAAACAAAACAAAACAGCTTTTCACACAAATATCTCAAACTATTACCGGTAATTGAAATTCTGCATCATGTCTTTCAAAATGTGCATGCATATATGATGGGTTTTTTTATTATTCACTCGTGAAATTCAATTCCTTGATTTGCTTGATCTTTGATATGCAAAATAAATATTTCTATTCTCCCGATTTACCTACTATTGAAATGAAACTCCTTTTGACTTTTAATTGAAATAACCATTATAATTTTACGTTTTTTCTTTTGGTTTAGTCACTCTTGAAGTATAATTATAACAACTTGATTTCTAATTAATATGCACATATAATATTGTTATGATTTCTGGATTCTAAGGTTCGACCATGCCGGGTTCCTAATTAGTCAACGTTCACATCACGTGACAATTATTGTTTATAAATACCGAGACTCCGCAGTGATCAGTTGGATAGTTCGCTGTATGCAGTCAAGGTTAAAAGACGAGTGTCGTGAATAATGTATTCGTGGTTATATTTTTCGCCTGTTTTACAGATAGAGAGTGAATTTGGAAGGCCAACCCAGTTAAGGCCTGCCACAAACTTGGTTGACCTCCAACATAGAGGCTAGCCATAGTTTGTTGTGTCTCGTCTGCATTGGCTGAGCAGTTCGTCCAGGCTCCTACACTCATTGTCCGTCCTGAATAAGTTGATTTACCTCGACCTTCTTCACAAACGTTGGTAGTGGAAAATTGCACTGTTCATTAGCATACTATATCAGTGAAAGGATTAGTTTATTCATATAAATGCACCAATAACACGTCAATCATGTAAAAATAACCTGGTTTGTACAATATTTAATTTTGTAAATTTTCTTTCAAAATCTGTTTTCAATTTATTTACTTATAAAAGAAAATATTTATTGATTTAAAATCAAAACGTTGTTTCCACGACATAACACATTTTTGACTGTATACCCCTTGTATTATTTTCTCTCGCGGATTGATATGAATTCCAGAAATATGAATAATTAAATATTCAAGTTTATAGACACTTCAAAGCTGATCAGATAACATATTCTTATTCTGTAGATCATGAATATTGTAAATAAGGCAATCTTATACAAGAACCTGTACGCAAAATACTCAAACGAAAATGTGATTAGTTTCGATACATGGAGATTCCCTTGCAAAAACATGTAACATAACACGAGTTGATACCATCAACCCGTCAAAATCACAAAGAAATTGATTCTGTGTTTTACATTTTAAATGAAGCAACAGGGTACATGGAATCGAAATTTCATTTCAGAAAGTCATTCCAACAAAATCTTTTAAGGCAGGTACGTACATGCAGACGTTGTATTTAATATTATAAGCTACACTTCAGCTAAACATCTAAAAACTACAACTGCAACGCCTCCTTTGTGATACAGAGAGAAAAAATTCAAATAAAGAAAAAGTAAAATTGAAATTTAACAATCTAATATCATTGTAAAAAAACACTGATTTACTATGAATTATGGCTGAAATATTGCGGCAGGAAACAATCAATTAATCTATCTTTCAATCCACGATATATTATAGTAAAAACATTGACACTATATACTGCATCTTTAATCTTTTAAATCTAATAGATATGTAACTGCCTTCAAATAAATTTGCAAACTAACTTGTTGTTGATGATAATTGATGAATACATGTATATACATGAAAAGGTGAATATATACTATATTGACTCAAGAAGAGAACTCAATTAAGAACATGCATCAACGAGCAGTGGATAGTAGCTAATCCCTGTATATTCTTTATAGTGGATGAAATATGAAAATAAGGAACAGTAAACAAACTCAAAAATCAATCGGAAAAATAATGCACTAATCTAGAACAAAACAAACACAAACCTCCAAAAACATCAGATGTGTGATGAAATGCCATGGAGGAGTGAACATCCCTTGTCGACGGGTCACACCAGCAGTGCGCTCTATGTCATGAACGGGAAATGGGAATATTCTTAGGCAATAAAGTAAAAAAGTAACGGCTTTTCTATTTGTTAGAAGAATGTCTTTCAAAATTCCATTTAATGATAGCTTACACCCTATTTATCCTGTATACAACACGAAAAACCTCAAAAATACCCAGTAAAATGACTGTTTTTACAAATATACCCCACTTAACATTATAAGCGAGAAAGGTATTCTCCTGTTCTTTTTACAATGTACCCCGGCCCCGATTGTTTTAGGATTGTCAAAACATGTATATATTGATGTATTCTTATGCTTATATGCAAGTTCACCGCAGCTTGTTTTTGCTAATTTTGTATAAGTCAAATGAAACACTTTCATAGAGATGAATAATGTCATTTATTAAAATGACGGTATAAATGTGAACAATTTAACAAACAAGAAGAGGATCAGATTCACAAGCTTTGATTAGCAGTTACGTAAAATATGATAATGTCTGATCCCCCCAAATGACTAGAAAAAAGTCTCTGTAAGACAATAAAAACAAATTATGAAAAAGTTAGCAAAAAGAAGGTACATCAAACAAAATAGGCCAAGGATAGTAGTGAAACAAAATGCATAAAAACAGTATAAACAAATCGAGTCAGAACTAATGAAATATATAATTTTACATGACACATTAATACCCATTTTAAGGGGTAGGAATGCAGGGGTGGAGGAGGGTCTTCAAAATAGACGTGCCTTATTTTAGCGTGGTCAGCATGCGGGTTATCACAATACAACTGAATGACTCGCTGAGCTGACCACGTGACCTTACACCTTCTATCACACGTAATCCATCAACCAAGGCGTGGATCTAAGAATTTTCACATTTTACCAAAATTAATCCTACCGGAAACCTCCAACTAAGTTATCGCATTCAATACATAAATACAATTATTATTCTAAAAATTTTTGTTTTATGTATTCTTATGCTTATATGCAAGCTCACCGCAGCTTGTTTTTGCTAATTTTGTATAAGTGAAATTAAACTTTTTCATAGAGATGAACAATGCCATTTATTAAAATGACGGTATAAATGTGAACAATTTAACAAACAAGAAGGGGATCAGATTCACAAGCTTTGATTAAAAGTTACGTAAAATATGATAATGTCTGATCCCCCAAAACTGACTAGAAAAAAGTATCTGTAAGACAAGGCAATCAAAACATCATATGAAAAAGTTAGCAAAAGGATGGCACATCAAAACAAAATAGGCCACAAGATGTGACATGCAAGTCACATCCATGTCAGATGTGACATGCAGATCACATCCCCTGCCATCCAAGGTGAGCTTGCACACAATATGATTTATTCATGGAAGCAGTTAATCCGTGGCCTCTTCATACATTTCATCTTAAAGTAATGAAATGAAAAATCTTCCTTTTATTATTCCAAAATCACGGTTTACACGATAATGTCATTTGAAATACAAAATGAAGGAAGAACATCTAATAATATAATATCCGAGATATGTTAAGAAATATAGGCATTACTAAGTAATTAAAAGTATGAAAGAACAATAATTTCAGAAAAAATGATATAACAATCACAAAGTATTGTTAAATGAGCCAGCAAGCAAGCTAGGTTAAGAGAGGTGTATCTTAATATCTAACAGCAGTAATTCACTGACCTGTCAGTGTGCAAATGAACATGTTCCTTAAGGTTCTTCATCTTGTAGGAGTAAAACAAAACAGCAGTTAAACACTGACCTGTATTTAAACTACATTCTATTAGCTGACTATTTATCATGAGTAGAACAAAACAACAGTTAAACACTGACCTGTATTTGAACTACCTCCTAGTATCTGACTATTTATTGTTTATTGAACAAACAGCAGTAAATCACTGACCTGTATTTGAACTACATCCTAGTATCTGACTGTCTATCATGAGTGGAACAAAACAGCAGTTAAACACTGACCTGCATTTGAACTACCGGTATATTATAGAATCCATTCTAGAATCTGGCTATCCATTGGGAGTAGAACAAAATTTTTATGTTTGAGGTCTGTTTATTTAGCAAACTTAAGTTTTGCAATTTCCACCTAGTGATGAGTGATAGTGTCCTTGAGTAGGACACAAGGTCAGTCAAAATTTTACATACTCAAAACTTGAATTATTTAATTTTCTCTATTTATACTACTTTTAACTGTTTAGTTCCAGT
>PRKT01002911.1:0-10856 GCA_003671525.1 Saccostrea glomerata | reverse complement strand
AGACAGTTGTTTCCGTCCGTGTCTCGTTGTGACACGTTAGCGTTATGTTCCAGTAAACACTTTACAACATCAGCGTGTCCGTAGCGAGAGGCCAAATGAAGGGGGGTAGTCTACAAAATTATATACATTAAGTGCATTCATCAAACACTTGAATGTGTAATACGTAACAATTTTTAAAAAAATTTATTCATTTTAAAACTTTTTCTTTTTACCGTATATACTCGCCTTAAGTCGTTTTTTTTTTGGAGTTAATCTCTGGTCTAAAACTCTTTGTCCGACTTATAGGCGAGTTATTAAAAGTATGGTTTTAAATGAGGTTAGTCCTTCTGATATGCAAGCTTATTAATTACAACCGACTTATAGGCGGACCGACTTATAGGCGAGTATATACGGTAATAGGAATAAAAATTAATAACAGTTAATCATGAGAAACTTACCTTCGTTTTATCCATAGGGTCCACCTGAGCATCAGCGTCCAGTAAACACTTGACTGTTTTTAACCAACCCTTAGCGGCCGCACAATCAAGGGGAGTCCATAACACAGAGTTTCTAAAATTTTAAAATCCATCTGTACAAGTGTTTAGCATAGAATCCATTAGATATTTGCAACACTATTTCAGGCACTCTGCCATATTTTTTTTTTAAATTTATTTTTGAAAGCATGAGGCAGTATTTCTCTGGTAAAACCACAACGTGCCTACTTCCTTCATTTGCTTTGCAGTTTCTGAGTCTCACCTGGCAGCGACATCCGCTCCATTTTTGATAAGGATCATGGCGACTTTCGTGTGACCATGAAGCGTGGCCAGATGTAGAGCCGTGTTAGAGTCCTCATCTTCATCATTCACGGATGAGTGATCACGAAGCACCATCTCTCGCACAACACTGCAAAACAACAAAATTAAAACTAGAAAGTCCTTCTTAACTCTAAACAAACATGAAACCCCAATCCAATGAAAGTTTTCTTTAAATACAAAAATACAGATGAACTCTTTGTAAAGATTAAATAATTAAATAATTAACAGATAGTTTGAGAGGCATAAAAACATCTCATTTTGTAAGAAAAAGTGAACTACAAACAAAGACATCACTGAAATGCTGTACACTTTTTAAAAGCTCTGAGCAACTTACTTGGTTCTGCCATTTTTAGCGGCCAGATGTAGTGGCGTCTGTTCTTCTTCATTCTTACAATCCAAGTCAGCCCCATTCTCAATCAGACACTGTAACCACAGTAACAATAAATTAGCTATACTTTGATATAATACATGCCTCATTTGTTCTAGTATACAGTCATAAAAACTTCCTGAATGCAATAAGACATCTGACCAACAACAATAAGCCTGTCTAGTATCTAAAATTCCATCAGTCCCTTTACTTATTAAGTTTACTTGTTCATTATTTTGATTTTTGGTCGGATCTGATATGTTAAAAGAACATGTTTCATGACAACTTTGGTATCATAAAGAGGAGAGTGTAACTATATAACACCTACCCTAACGATACCGAGGTATCCCTCCTGAGCTGCGATGTGTAGGGGATGGTTGTCATAGCGATCTCCAACATCCACCAATCTCCTGACGTCAGGGTAGGCCAGCATTGTCTGGAATTAGAAAACCATGGATAAGACAGATAAGACAAGTATAATGGTCTGAGTAACTGGTGATTGTATTATCATAACTTGATGGGGGTATGCCTGATCGACTGAGGATTCACTCTTTTATCATAAAATTTCAGGGATCAGACCTAACTTGTAAAGAGTTGCAGGGAGCTGTGCACATGACTAATGATTGAAATTGCCTCCATTTTTCATTCACTTTCTCTTTTCTTTTTTTGTTAATAAAAAAATTAAAATTTTTCCAAATAAAGGGGCATTGACTTTCTTCAAAATTAATACTTACCCGGTAACTAAAAATCGCTTTTTATTTGAGAGAAATTCATTTTTGCATACTTACGCAAGACAGTGTTCTTTTGAAATATTCTCACATATAAAAGTATTCCTTAGGATTATATAGAGTAATAACCACAATTCTGGAAATTTTTGCCTTGCTTATTAAGAGAAAATGACTATCTCGCAAAAAAACAGTGATCTACAGTACTTCTTTTAGCACTTTAAAATACAGCACATCCTGCTTAACACATAGAAGAAACTCTTCACCTTGAGTGCCTCGAGTTTGTCTTCCTCTGCCGCGAGATACACTGCGGTTTTGTCGTTTTTATCCACCGCCTCATAATCAGCGCCTTTCTTCAGCAGAGCGTCCAGCGACTCAGCGTGACCGGAGTACGCGGCCATCAGGAGCGGCGTATAGTTATCTCGGTCCCGCTTCTCCATAGGAGCCTTCCTGTACAAGACGATATGATGCCATACTTATCTTTCTGTGTTCTGGTTACATTGTAAAATCATAGCACCGAAAGTACTGCTACTCATACTAACTTTAAAATTTATAATTTAACAAATTTTTAAAACAAAATCATCTCATTAAAAAAAAAATTTAAATAATGAAAATCATCTTCAAACTACACTTTGATATTTAACTGATATTCCTATTGAGTATGTACTGATAAAAAACAATTGACAAGCAAAAACTTCTGTGAAAAATAATGAAAATCCTCTTCAATGTAGTATTTATATTAAATTATGTTCAAGTTTAAGCCTTTGTAGGTTGACCTACATTTCAATAAGGAACTCTACTACGTCTTTGTGGTTGAAGCCTGCGGCAATATGAAGGGGCGTGGCCATCTCATCGTTCAGAGCGTCTATTCTGGCATGGTTACGTACCAGCAACTTCACACACCTGTACAGTAACAAAGACTGTAGATGAATTCTAATTCTTATTCATTCAAGTGTCATAAAAAAATTACAAGGCAAAAAAACCCCCCAAAAACCCACATCTGCAAGTTTTACCCAATATTCTGTTTTTAGCTGCCAGATGGAGGGGTTCTCTTAATCACTATGGGGTAAACAGTACCTGATATCTCCTGCTTTGGTCGCTAGGTGTAGGGAGTACATGTAGTTACTACTGGGGTCGTTATAAACATACCTTATATCCCCTGCCTTGGCTGCTAGGTGTAGGGGATACATGTAGTTACTACTGGGGGTGTTGACGTCGGACCGCTTCTCCAGACAGAGTTTGACCACGTCGTAATGTCCGTTCTCTACGGCCAGATGTAAACAGGTGTTCTGGTCACAGTCTCTGTCTGTCACCATCTGGAGACACAAATCATTATAAAGGTATATAAAAGAAATAAGCATAGAAGTTATAATAATTGATTTAAATAATTACTAATATGTTACAGGTCTTGTTCACATTATAAAATATTATTACTTATTTCAGAAACATTCAGAATATGCATAAGCATCACAAGTCAAGAATCTCAGAAAGTCACTCTATTTCCCTATATTTTTTAAAAATCTTTAACACATTCTTAGAATAAACTTATCAAGTATTTCCATGTTTCATATATATATAAAATCACTCTTACCACAAATTTTTACTTTCACAAGCTAAGCACGGGAAAAAATTGTGAATATTTGTACCATGAAAGAGGCATAATCACTCTAGTCTTCTTAAACTTTTAATTAGAAAACAAAGAGTTGTTGCTTCCTTACGTTAGAGATGGTGACCCAGCCGTCCTGTTTGGCCCCGGCCTGGAACAACAGCTGTACGATCTCGATGTTACCCTCGGATGCCGCACAGTGTAGGGGGGTCAGGTCCTCGTTATCTTTACACCTCAGCTGGGCCCCCGCATTAATTAACATCCTGGCAATCTCCACGTGGTTATGGGTGGCAGCCATGTGTAACGCCGTCATCCCCTGCTTGTCTTCAGCCTATTTATATAATTATTATATCATATATTACTTTATACATGTATTTTTTTTTCATTTGTTGCATTGTAAATTGTATAATTTATGTTGTTAAGAAATTTGAAAGGTACCTTGACCTGTTTTAATTAAAATTATATTAATATATCATATAAAGGATGAACAAAATCATCATGAGAAGGCATTCTTTCCTCCTGCATTTATTATCACCAGCCTGATATGATGCTTCTTACCTCAATGTTGATTTGATTAAACTGCAGCAGTTCCTTTGTGGCGAGTTCATTCCCTCTCATGGCCGCGTAGTGTAAAGGAGTTAATCCATATTTATCTCCTCGGTTCATGTCCCCTCCATTCTTTATCAGGTATATGACTACAACATCCTGTTTACCAAAGTCACCTTCTGATTGGCTGGTTGGCATCGAATTCGTCTGAAGGAACCAATCAAATTATCTCAATCAGTGTTTAATTTTATCAATGCCCAAGGGTAATTAATGTTCACCTTTAGCTATTGCATATAACAAAATGTGAATTAACCGACTGAACTTTTCTATTCTTCTTAGTCTAGAGTGTTCTAAAATTTTAATTGAATATTATTCCTAGGTGTTTTTGAATTATAGTAAGCTTATATTTGCATGATCAACCCATGCTACATGCAAAAAATATTATAAGCTTCAACTGGTTGAAGGGAAAAAATTATTTAGAAAAGTTATTTAGTACATTACAAGAGTCATTACATAAACCTGAAATTATCCAAAAAGTAAAGAGAGTTTTCATTCGTGGTCCTTGCTGCTTTATCAGTTCTTCAGATATTTTTTTTTCATATTAACTCACTTAAAATTACTTCTTTGTTTACTGCCTCCTTCAATGGAGGGAAACTCCGCAGATTTTGTTAATACACAACATGAGATTTTGTATAAACCACTCTGTGTCAAGGTCATTTATCTTATGTTTGACAAATTACGTGTAGCATTAACATTGGCACATCAAAGTCATTAACATACTGTATAACGGGTAATTTTTACTGCTTAAAATTTTTACGAATTCTGGTCAAAAGAGGGTGATTTGTATTTTTACGCGTTAATTTTTTACGAATTGAACATGTCCGTAAAAATTAAAATCATCAGATGTAAGATTCCAAATCAGTGATTGTAAGCACTTTGAATGCGTTTACCTACAAATAATGTGTCCGAAAACCCGATGTGTGTGAGAGAGAGAGAGAGAGAGAGATTTATTAAATTATAAACAATGCAACAAATTACACATAATGTATAATTTTTTTATCATTTAACTTTATATACATGAACAATTTGCCCTTCATTATACCCCCCGCTTATTTATTAATGTTTAATAAAACACATAGCTATAGGCACACCACGTGCTCGTCTGGTGTTTACTGAAAACAAAGAGAGACGACTCAAAGTATCATTATAAATTGAAGTGAAAGTATGTACAAAGAAGTCGAAGTTTTTTTCAAAGCACATGGAACAAAAGAAATAGTCAAAGATTGAAATTATGGGTATAATTGGAAGACCTGTAATAATTAAGTCATTATCAGAAGTAATGTGTGTCATAAAAATACTTCAAAAAAGAGAAACCAGGTAGGTCTAACTGATTAATTAATTGATGATGTTTGTATAATTTACATCCATAGGTATAATTTATACAAGTTAATTGAGATTTACCTGTATGATCCCAATTGATGATTGACTTAAAAGTCCTCAAAATACCAACAGTACTAATTATATAGCCTCTAGGGAGTGAGCTTAATGCAATTAGCATTACGTTTACACCTACCATGTTGAAAACTTGCAAGAGCCGTTCTAAAAATGATGTGAAATTTTACGCGTTTAAATTTTATGGATTTATAAAACTCGTAAAAATTAGCAGCATGTAAAAAATACCCGTTATACGGTATGACATCAGTATCTTGTTAACTGTAATGGAGTACACCCTTGTTTAGATATATGATAATCATATCAACAGTGTACATGTGGTTGCATTGACTCAGAGGTAAAATAGAAACCACGCTGAAAAACAGTGAATTCCAAACTAACAGTGAATTCGGCTGGTTAATTAATGATTAAACTTGATAACGCTTGTGAATTCCACGTGATAACTAACAGTGAAATCCACAGGATAACTAACGATTAGACTCGATATTGCTGAGGGGGGTCGACGCTTTCCTGACTTTGTCTTTTGTTTCTTTCCCTAGAAAATGTCTCTCAAGTTAACAAAGAGATGGACAAGAGAAAAATCAAAGGCAAGAAGTTAGAGATTTATACTCAAAATTCTGTATGAAAAAGTTTTATCTCCATAGTACAAGATGAAGAAAAATTTATGCAGTTAAGTAGCTCTCAACAATTGAAAAGAAAATAAAATTAGCCATATGACCAATAGAGAAATATCTTAATATGATATAATACAAGAATGCATGCTCTCCTGTAAATTCAGAAAAATGGAACGATGACAATTGGAACACATGCTGTCCTGATAAAAGAGCATAGAACATATTGTCCCAAAAAAATATAAGGCAGTCAAAATAAACATAACGTATACTATTGATGTCTGAGGTCATACCTCCCATAGAGTAATCTCCCTTTGCTCCTCCTAAAACACAAAACTCCTGTTTTCAACTGCATTTATCCTAAATTTACCTGAAATAGTTACCGGTACTAGGTCCATATATATTCTAGCTATTTTAATATTCTACCTGGAATGTGCTAGCTAGATCTTCATTTTTCCCATCTTTTTTTTATTATAAGAAAGTTATTTGGCCCTCAAATTTTTCTTCTGTATTTGTTGTTTAAGCATGAACACAATACTTAGCCTTGGCAGGACACATATTTTGTTTTTAAATAACCATGATTTCCTCTCGATTTCTTTATATCTGATATTAAATCTTCATTCCATTTATCATGTTTATCTAACCTATAGCTGTATGTAATAAGGCAACAAAAATGTTAGATCCCCACCTCACGATCCTCGAGGACAAGTTCGGATCCTCTCCTCTGTTTCTCTCTCTTGTAACGAGCCGCGTAGTGTAATGGAGTCAGTGCCTCCTCATCCAGGGAGTTTATATCTGTAAAGAACAGAAACACAAAGCAAATTATTAACCCATGAGACCTAGTGGAGCATTTCCAACTGATCTGCTAGTAAATAATCAATGAAGCAATGCATCTTTTATTAAACTGATATACTCCATAATCTTGTCTGAATTTGAAGCAAATTTATAACTGCCTAAATGCATTTATAAGCTGTAGTATGTTACGATTTAGAAGTATCCTATTGTTAGTAAAAGAAATCCTAGTCTATTTACTTGCCCCAAAGTTAGTGTGCAGAAGTTTAACAATCTCATTCTAACTGTGAGGGAATGCGAAGCTCACCTGCCCCGAAGTTGTGTAGGAGTTTGACGATTTCATACTGGTTGTAGCGAGCGGCGTAATGCATGGCGGTCACGCCCTCCTCATCACGCATGTTGATTTTCTTCTTGATATTTCCTGTGATTGACTTCAGCAGAATCTCCATACTGCGGGTGTCTCCATTACGGGCACACTAAAGAAAAAACACATAAGGAGAAAACTGTAGCACATTATCACCTCCAACACTGAGGAATAAGAGATGTTTGACCTTATTTTGAGAATATTTAAATCAGAGACCTATCATACTTTCCTTTTCAAATTATGCTTTGAAATTAGATAATTTTTATTTCCGTGAATAGTAAACAATATACTAACAATAAATAACCCCAAATGAGGTCAACATGATGAAATAATGACTAGAGACCTGGCCCATGAGGTAATCTGACTAAAGCAGTCTAGCAGCTGAGGCCAGAGGCCTGTTCGACAGAGCGCTCATGAACATTTCTATTGGAGGGATAAGGAATATGAATGAGCACTCATGAACATTCACTTTGTTGAACAGGCCTCTGGTAAAGTCAGATCAGGAGCTGTGTAATGATAAGTGAGGTCACCTATCTCCGTGAGACTTAAAACTGGTGTAACCTGAGATTGCCGAGGTCTGCTGTATCTCTATACTTTATCTTACTGACACTTACCTGATGTAGTGTTGATTGTGGAGGTCCGCAGTATCGCTGCGTTTCATTCCGCTAGGTACGACCTGACACTTACCTGATGTAACGTCAGATTAAGGAGGTCCGTGGTATCGCTGCGTTTCATTCCACTAGGTACGACCTGACACTTACCTGATGTAACGTCAGATTAAGGAGGTCCGTGGTATCGCTGCGTTTCATTCCGCTGGGGACGACCTGTGGCTCCTCTTCGTCATCCAGGAGATTCTTCATCTCGACTCCATTTGCTTTCTTCTCATCTTCGTCCTCCGGACCAGTCACACTGACCGTGGTCCGGTACGACCCCTGGATGTCGTCCATGTCAAAGTCAGGGCTAACTCGGGTCAGGGTGATGGGTGGACGTCAATCAAATCTACAGCATAAACAAAAGTTAATAGAAAATTACTCCATCATCTGCTATTTTTGGATCAGAAATTCAGGGTGTAGATGTTAATTGTTATTAATAAAAGTAAATATGGCCTGTTGTGTTAAAGTTATATTATAAGTGTCCAAAGAAATCATGCAATTGTTTCATTGACTTACAAGTGAACTGAGTTTTGGTCTAATTTGTCATACCTTCACCATGTTCACAGTTAGATTAAGTTTTCTTCTCAAAGGGTTTATTAATCTGTCTCTCATATGAATGAGTGGTTCTTTTAAAGGTAGGATTCTTCTCACATTTCTTGTATTTAAAAATTAACAGACCTGTTTACCCATATCGTTGTCTCTCAGTATTTTTTATTAGATTCATCCGTGAGATTTGGCATTTACCAGTAAGATTTTATTTTCCATCAATTTTACATATATTAATAGCGAATAACTGCTTTTCTGATTACAAAAACATGTTTTAACAACATGGTCTTTGTCATTTTATATTATTATACTTTCATGTTAAATACTAAAATCTGATTGGTTTAGACGCAGTTAACAATCTGTTCTATTACCCTCAGCCTTAGCAACACACGTGACAACGGGTAACACAACGGTAATGCCACATGCGTGGAAATTATGCGGTTCACCGTAGAATTCTCAAAACGTCAGTTGCGCGTTTGAAAGAACCTGAATAAACTTGACGTCAATAAAAGCTTGCGTCCGATGTAGCTTACTTGAAAACAACAAACGACAGACGAAACATGCTTGCAAGTGCAGAAATAACGAAACTTTAGATGATAAAGGACTCGTAGAGTATCAAATAAACAATAAAGAGGTCAGTTAATCTTTTTCAAAGTAGCGGGGAGTTTGAAAGCTTTCTAAACGTGAACGAAAAGGCGATCGACGATTTGTATTGCTGACATAGTAAATGAATAAGACATTCAGTATAATAAAATAAATGGTGCCTGTTTTGGAGAGTAACAGTTGAAATTGACACCCCTCGGAAAACCATTGTCAACCTCCGCTGACGCTTCGGTTGACAATGGTTTTCCTTGGGGTGTCAATTTCAACTGTTACCCTCCAAAACAGGCACCATTTATAAAATACCAAGGCATTTTGGCAACCTGACATCGCTTTTGTGTTTGAAATCTCTCTCTTTTTTAGCGATAAAAAGCATGAAACTAAGATGAATGATAACGAAATTTAACTGTTAAATTCAAAACAAAAACTTTTGCCGATTTCAGTATTTTCATAATGGCAAAACGTGAGACATATTTCAGAATAAAAATCGTACAAAATACGGCGAAATCGTAAGAGTAAACAGGTCTGAATTAAGGAAATTTTCACAGAATCGAAATTAAATAAATTTCACTAAGTGATGGTATCAGTGAGATAAAATTTGACTGTTTAATATTGGAGGCAAGGTCAGGTCAAGGTCATTACCTTTTTTTTCTGGACATTAACAATAAAAAATTACTGTTTCCAATTATGCGATTCCTACTTGTAATTCAAAAGATTGAATGTTTTTCTTTTTGCATAAAAAGATACTACCATATAGGGCCTATAAGATGATATTACCAAATTGACATGGATAATTCAAATAAAATGGATATTTGCTAATCCGAATTTCCTCTACTTTTCTTAAAATTTTAGGATTTATTAGTTATTTTTACATGCTTCCTAAATTTAACTTTTTCCAATTTTCACATATAGTAAAGTTGTCACATAAAGGTACAAAATTATACAAGAACTAAATGTTTTGATCGTTTACTAAGAGAGAAATAACACATTTTATGGATTTTTGGCTCAAAGTTGTACTTAGATTTGAAGCAATTAAAAGCCAACATAGTTCTAGTATGTGTGAATAATCTTATTTATTTGATATATTTTGAAACTTTAGTCCCTTTATTATTAATTTAACTTACATTTGAAAATTTCGTCTAGTCTTTGATTGCTAGTTAGAATAATCTAACTGTGTCTCGGTACAGGCCCTCACCACAGTTAGAATACGTCCCATATACTTGCAATGTAGCAAATCGTTTAACCTGGTCCGTAGGACAATATCATTTTAACGATAGAACATTCTATCTATTTGATTGTGTAAAAGTCATAACTAAATTCAATGTTCTATAATAATTTTGAGAGGCAGAAAAGAAGATATTTTCATACGCCACCATTCCGCCAAAAATATAGTCCCTGTTAGTTTTCAAACGTACTTTACCATTTCTATTCAAAGTTGTATAATTGTGACGAGGAAAGAAAAATATGCATGGTCTTTAAATCTCTTACATCTAATTTAATATACAAGACATATCAACAAATGTATTTTGAATATTCCATCTAGTCAGAAACCAGAGAAGACTCCTACCTTAATAGTTTGTTTAATGTCCAAAACTAATTTCCTACATGCTACAATGCTTACCCATAGCTTGAAAACTTGGGGATACTTATTAATTTAATAAATTTAAATTATTAAAATTTCTCTCACTGATAAACAGCTAATGTTTCGCATTAAGCAGTCTTATATATTATTAAGATAGAATCCCTTTGTATCTTATTACGATTTAGCTCAGTTTACAGTTCAGTATTACAAAATGATCG
>PRKT01002909.1:749-10872 GCA_003671525.1 Saccostrea glomerata | reverse complement strand
CAGGGAGTGTGTTTACTTGCCGATCAGCCTTTCCTCTGTCGTTTGAAACAAAAAAATGCAAAAGTTCAACACTACGCCGCATACCTTGAAACTAAATTTTTGTTTCCATTTTAAGTTCTTATTTTATTGTTTTTGGAAAGTGCTGCTAGAATCGTATGGTTTTACGCAAATTGATGCATTTTTTTCGATGTTATGAACAAACAAATTTTGGGAAGGTATGGTCCAATATGTTTAATAATTATTTCTGTGATAGGACAGTAGGATTCTAGCAGCACTTTTCATGTTACAGAGATGTTTTTACATAACTATTATTGCAAATTAAAATTTCATATCCCCGGGGTAGTGTTGAACTTTTCATTTTTTCATTAAGGCATATTTTTTAATTATAGACATTGCGTGGTGACGCCATGGTGAAATGCTTAACGTAGTATAAGTTTCAATATTTACATTTGCAAATGTTTTCCTTTACATAACACTACTGAAGGCAAGCGTTTTTATAACTGTGTAAATACAGGTTTGGGGTCAAAAGGTCATAGATGTGCGTTTGGATAAACGTTCCACGTAATTTCTCTGTGACGTCATAAAGGGTTGATGCGCGTTTAGTAGATTACGTACATGCCGTTGGGTTTGAAAAATTAACGCATTTCACACGTTAAAAGTAATAATCAGGCAAATATTAAGTATGAATAAGTCACAAATGTAAATATAAGTAATAAGGTATCATTTTGTGAGTTTTATTGAGATGTAAAACGGGTTGACACATGATCAAATCTTCCATAAAGCCCTTCGATCACGTGACCAACCCGTTTTACATCTCAATAAAACTCAAAAAATACCTTATTTCTTAATAGAAGTCTATAGAATGCATAATTATAGCAAAAGTTTTATTCTTAACTTTTCCGATTTATTGGTGTTATAAAATTATCAAAAAGTGTTAATTGGCCGATTTCTGATCCATGTGCCGCCTTAACCTATCCGCGTTTGTACATGACAAATTCATTGAGATCTTTAAGATTTAGAATAAGTCGAAACGATCCATCAGATTTTGGTTCTGTGAAAACCGTAGATTTAAATTCACCATCACAATGACTAATTTTTCTAATTATACCCTTCTTTTCAAAGGAAAACATGACCCCGTGGGTATCCGGTTAGAATAGGTCCTCAGTACCCCCTTGCTTGTCGTAAAAGGCGACTAAATGGGGCAGTCCTTCGGATGAGACCGTATAAACCGAGGCCCCGTGTCACAGCAGGTGTGGCACGATAAAGATCCCTCCCTAATAAATAGCCTTGAGTTCCGAGCATAGGCCTAAATTTGCAGCCCTTCACCGGCAATTGCGACGTCTCCATATCAGTGAAATATTCTGGAGCGGGACGTAAAACAAACAGTATACAATCAATCAATCAAAGGAGAACATAAGATTGTCAATTATCTCAGAATCGTGCTTATTAGCAATTGTTGGCCTAGCCCTTGTTTTGAAACGGAACTTGATTAAATTCAATTTTATATCCTTTAACAATGTCAAGAATATAAGGATCTGATGTCAGGTCCTGCCAGTCTTCTATATACTTTGATATACGACCAGCAACGTGTGTACTGATCTGTGACTCTAGAACTTCTTCGCACACTGCTGCCCTTGTTCCATGATGATGTCTGGGTCTTGTCTCGGGTTTGTTTCCCCCACCCCGTTTTACCCTCCCTGTATCCTTTTGTCCAAGAAGGCCTTGATCCTAAAAAAAAGCTTTGTCGACTGATGGTATTTGTCAACTTTCTTTCCAACTTTGTTGGCCTCCTAAATTAATTATAATTGATCGGCGATGCTGTCTCCAAAAAGCATTTCGGTCACAGGGACCTGGTTAGAGCACAAAGATCTGTAGTCCGTTTGCAGATCAGGCTTGATGTTGCTCCGTCTAAATTCATTCATATCATCGTTGGCGATAGAGACGAGAACTACAGCATCCATTAGACTTACGATTAGCGGAGAAATTTCCTCATCCTCTCCTTTTGGATCTTTTTCCACCAATTTTTCCAATACATATGCAACCAGTCAAAGAGCCCGTAGAAGTGAGGATTGAGATTTCTGAAATTCTATATCTTTAGATCTTGTATTGGTAGATATCTTTCTCCAAATTTCGGGATTTACCTTCAGAGCTGAGAGAAACTCACAATTTTCAGACCGTGGGTTCTTTTTCAAGAGATCGGATCTTCTTTTTTTCATCATCCTTCTTGGTTTGCCGTTCACGAACAATCGATTTTAGAATCTTGGATAGTTCAAAATTAATAGAAGGGCCCGTTTTTTCAGAAGATGTAAATTTTGTCAGAAAGTTTAGACAAAATTGAGGTATTTGATTCTGGCTTTGCCTCTTCTTTATCTTGCGAGGAATTTTTCTCTCTGTTTGGATTATCTCCAAGTCATCATTAGATAACTTTGCTTTTTTAGTAGCGGGCTCTTCCATAAAACTGTCAATCCGCGCATTAGTGGATTTAATTTCTTCAATCACCAATGATTGGAAATCACTGAATTGCTTCTGTTGTGATTCTATCAACAACTTGATAGAATCTGACAACGACTCCGGACTTGATTGCTGTGCCTTTAATGGAGTACTAGTGCTGGGTCCGGGATTTTGAGGACTACCGAGATTGCTCGACTCCAAATTCCTTTGCAAGTCTTTGTAACACCGAATTCATAAAGTCATAATTCACAATTAAACTGAAAATCCCGAGTATAATAAATTTACAATTGCAGAAGATAAACAAAACACGTGCGCTCGCACTGGGAATAGCAGTAAAATTGATCTGGGAACTATATAGCTAGCAAGCATATCTCACATGACACCACGTGACTGAATGCCGAAGGTGAATTAAATTGTTATTGAAACTCTAAACAAAATAAGTATCCCGTCCTAATCGAAAAATCGAGGATTTTTATAGATCATTGAATTGATGATCACACCTTTTAATAGTTTTTTCTGCAACAGGGTTTTGAATCACCACTCAGGAAGATTCGTAGTTCGGGTCCACTTTACATCTCGAGGAAGAATGACAACTTTCATGGTTGTTTTTATAGTGATCTATGATATTGTCTAACATCTCTCTGAGCGTATCCGAGTCTCCACCACAATGTTTGATGGCCCCATAGAAATGTGTAGAAACGGCGTCCAGTTTATCGTTAAGCTCCTCGGACCACGTTTTACCTTCTCTGTAGTTAGAATAATCTAACTGTGTCTCGATACAGGCCCTCACCACAGATAGAATACGTCCCATATACTTGTAACGTAGCGAATCGGAGCGGATCCGCTCCGAAACGATTTTGAAGAATATAAAATGATTTGCACTGGGAATAACTACCAAAATAATCAAAACAAACCTTCTTGAGATTGCTTATGCCTTTTATCCCCAAAAATAATCCATATAAATACGTAAATCCAATTAATTTTCTCAACGTTTTTCTCTCCATTCAAATGTTTACATTCGGAACTCTCTAGATTGTTCCTGGTAAATGCACTATCGCCCGTGTTTCTTTCTGCTACATTACGAATACACGGAACGAATTCTATCGTTAAACCGGGTCCGTAGGACAATATCATTTTAACGATAGAACATTCTATCTACCTTCTCTGTACCGTAGTCCACTTGAAATGGCGGACATGGGCTTCTTAATATTTTTTATGCCATGCCAAATGTCGTTTTGGTTGCAGGTAAATCCATTTTCACGTTCCCTGACTAGTTTGTTAATTGACATATTTCTGTTATGTGTATAGACGTTGACAGAAACTTGTTTGCTGTCAAGATCCACGTAAATTTTTTCATGTCTCTGGGTAACTGGATCATCAGTGGTTGCAATGTGCACACAGTTTAGAACTTTATGCGTTTTTTCTCCTATTGCCACAACACTGGTGTCCTGGGCATTTTTCCGCCACCCATGCCGTGCGTCTGTTATGATATCAATTCCGTCTAAATTGTCATAAAGCCCCGCTTCCTCTAGTAAAGCGGTGTGAATTTAGTCTTCGTACTCTTGCTGGACAAATGTCTTGTAATTTTAAAAGACAAATCCGTTTTTCTACGGTAGGAACACCGATTTCTGCTTCTCTGCAAAATCTAGAATAACAGGATGGCAGCATACCACTACACAAGAAAGCATGATTAATTGTTTCATTGATAAGATATTTTCCGTTCGGAAGGTAGGGTGAAGATGCCCAAATATACCTGTGTTTAGGACGATCGGTTCTCGAACAACACAGTTTCAAAGAGGTGACATGTCCCTGTTTTGTTGCCTTTTTTACCTCCAATTTTCCTCCACAATGTTTCCCATGTACAGCAGCTACATCCATGAGTTTTTTCACAGAAGGCAACGATGTCACAAAGAAGTCCTGGTTCACCTGACTCTTCTTAACATTAATATAAGTTCCAGGTGTTTTTGGATGATCGTCGTCAGCTAATGACTTCTTCCATGTAGACAGCAAATTTTCAATGATGTCGGCATTGTTTACAGGTCTACCCAATTGTTTGACTAACATTTCCCTGACTTCCTGAAGACTTTGCATAATATTAATTTTCTTGTCTTCATAAGCTGGTATTTCTAACTTAAAAGTTGGAGGACGCTTTCGTTTGTTTTCAGCCATGATATAGTTTCTCAGTAATGATAAAGATTGCCAGATATTGCAGAAGTGTCCATGTATTTCTAGGACGAGTTCCGAGCTGGGAAACGAGAAATAGTAAGCTGGATATCACTGTGTTCCGCCGTAAATGGATTTAGGATTAGTTTCATCTGAATCACTGTAGGAAAGCTAATCAGGTCAACGAATATTGCAAATTCCCCACCCCCAGGTACCACCATTCCGCGCCCCATAAGTGGGGTTATGCACGGTGGTACAGGAATTTCTGCAGATCCAGTGAACTTCAAAGTGGTACGTCTCCCCCAACTCGGCGTCCAGCTTTAAGAAACAGAAATATACATTAAATTACATGCAATTTATGCAGATGTGATGTGAACGTTTTGAATCGTTCGCATGAGGCAGTTATTCCTCTGCCTACTTTTCATTGAATGAAATGCTGACTGACGTTTTACATACCAATTGTTAGTCCATTTTTTATACACTGAATTGACCACGGATTTTATCCGTTATTTCCTGATTATGACAACGAGCATAGGGCGGGGGTGACCGGTCGGCAGGGGATGCTCACTCCTCCATGGCACCTGATCCCACCTCTAATGTTTCGGAGGTCCGTGTTTGCTCTGCTCTTATTTTGTATATTTGTTTAATGGACGTTGATTGATTGTATATTGTTTTACGTCCCTCTCGAGAATTTTTCACTCATATTGACACGCCTAATGGACGTTGAAATTGAATGCTGTTCGTTATTTCCATATCCTACTTTTTGCAAATCTTAAAAAAAATCACCAACATTATTGTATATTTTACAACTTAATTATTACTGCATGTAATGAGTTTCTGAATTTCATGCATGAAACAATGCAGTTTATTCTGCATAAATGAGGTATCCAAAGGAAAAATAATTTATTAGCACTTCTTAGGAGAATGAAAGAAAGACCACTACCCCCAAGGACCACCACCCGTGCGACTTTGTCATGAAAAAGTGATTGTGACGTTTATAATGCCTCTGACTTATTTTTTATATTATTACTTAAGTTATAATGCGAGTGAAAACATTCCATTTTCATGAATAATAAGTGTTGCATCTGATAAACATAAAAACTGAAAGTTGATTGATGTTTAATAAATTATAATTCATTCCAGGTTAATATATTACTATCAAGTAATTTACATCTCCAGTAAGATGCTTTGATGCATTATCTTTCGTCTTCGTTAGTAGAATATAAATACGACTCTTTGTTCACGTTTTAGTGATTATCTAAAAGAAAATACCTAAGGTTTTCACCTGCCTTCCTCTTGATCTTTTCTGCATTTTTCGTCACCTTTAAAATCCAATTCAATTAATCATGCCTTTAATCAAACACAGTACAATGGGCGGCACAGGATGATCACTTTTGAACAAACATTAGAATTTTTTTTTCTTAACCAAACCAAATACCAACTTGGATAAGGTGTCTCAAAATCTGTACACAGAGATCTAACAGACTGCTTTGGTCCTATATAGCCTTATTAGCGTATTATATAGTTCAGATATACTATATTGTAAGACAAGAATATTTTGCGCACTTTTATTTTTAGTGCCTTTGGGGCAAGAACCCCTGATGACTATAAAGAACTTAAAATCAAGACTTTGATGGAAGACCATGCGGTATTAGAAAACGTTATAAAGATGTCTGCCTCATTACCAGATCTCAACCCGAATGCCTGGATATCAATGAAGTATAACCTGCCGAAGAAAAAAATTTAGGACGAAAGATCACCTTGTTAGAGGGATAAAGGCGTTTTGGGAATCCCCGACTTATGACACAATTACGACAAAATAATAAAATTAGAAATAACATTTATTTCCTAACTCTAATTACTTCTAGTATCATTAAATGTCTAGGTCGTGCTCTCCTCCCTGATGTCAGCAGATGTTGGAAGTAGAACAGAGGAAGATCCCTTCAAAGCTGAGTGAAGTGAATACCACTTCTTCACAAGGATGCTTCTTGAAGTTGTTGTAATCGTAATGGCTGTATCCACATAAAGGGCATCTGTACGGCCACTCATCAAATGTAAGATGTTTCGAATACATATGTCGCAACAGGTAGTGGCGCTCTCCTCTAAAGTTGCACAAGCAACACTCCCACACTCTTCCTCTCTTTCCTGCCGAAACAATCTCAGACATCTTGAAAATCTGTAAAAATAAAAATAACTGCACAAAATAAGTACAGTAATACTGAATGTAAAACATGTAAACTTTCATGTAAAACATTTTAAACATGTATAATCATCATACATGTACAATAACATCATCAATTATATCCACCCTTCCATCCACAGTTTTGTTAAGTAGAAACATTGGTCATGATTTGTTGTCTAACTCACTATGACACATATATTTTGAAAGGATAACAAATCCTTTAATTCTTTTAAAAACTTTATTCATACAGTATGCATCAAAACTATAACTGGACAGTATTATTTTACTGTAGACATAATACAATATATATAATGTTTTTAAAATTCTCTGACAGCCTGAGTGCCCGTTTTTGTGGTGTACTTCCAATGTATGGCAGTAGCTTGTTATGATTGACAATTTTACACTCGCCACGAGCATCAAATTGAATTTCAAACACAAGGTCACTTAAAACTTTAAGTACAACAAAAGGTCCTATGTAAGCTTTTGTCAACTTCGGACATTCTCCCCCTTTGAGTTTTTCATTGAGTAACCATACAATGTCTCCAGCTGCATATTCATGAACCAGCACTTTCGGATTATAGATATCTCTTTGACGTTTTGTAGATTGGTACAGATGTTTCCTGGCAATTTCATGGGCATGGTAAACTTTGGATCGTATTTCTTCAACAAAATCTCCATAAGACGAAATTTCTTCTCCATTGGAAGCTAAAGAGTGATGTGTGGCCTCGTATGGCATATGGATCTCTCGACCAAACATCAGTAAGTTAGGGGTAAGTCCCGTTGATTCATGACAGGTTGATCGATAGGCTGATGTAAGGCAGTTGAGATGAAGATCCCATTCTTCATGGTCATCTACTATGAAAGGTTTAATCATTCGAATAAGAGTTCGTTTGAATCTTTTGACCATCCCATTACATTTCGGATTACGTGCCGTTGTTCTAGTTTTCTTGATATGCAACAAAGAGCACAACTCTTTGAATATACATGATTCATAATTACGACCTTGGTCTGAATGAATAATCAGAGGACATCCATATCTAGTGATGATCTCGTTTAGTAAACATTCGCTGTTACAGCAGCTGTTTGGTCAGGAACAGGCAACGCTTCTGCCCATTTAGTAAAATAATCCATTATTACAAGTATATAACGATTTCCTCTTTTTTGTAACAGGTAATGGGCCAATAAAATCAGTGGCAAGACATTCCCATGGAGCACCATATGACATTGTTCCAAGAAGAGCCTTAGGATTTTGTACTGGAGGTTTGTTCATAGAGCAGTTTTCACAAGATGTTACAAATAGCCGGACCTCAAGTTTTTTCCTGTTGCCCATATATGATTGAAACTATTCGATTTATTGAATACCAATAGCACTAACTCATAATATCTTAAAATCATCAAATACAATGCATTCTGTGATAGACAAATTTATCAAAAAATTAACAGGAACTTTAATAATAGGTGCCGCATTTTAACTGGACTTCCCAGAATCTAAAGCGAAGTGATTTTTTGTGAATTGACGAGCTGTACATGAAGGGTATGTAAATATTGTGGAGGATTATTGGTAAGATATTCGGAAAGGAATCATAAAATTTTCCAGGTTGAAACTAGAACTGTCAAATAGGGACAATTACCCCCCGCTGGGTTTTTCAGAGAAGATGCCAATTCAAAAATACTTTATGGATCTAGAGGTGTTCACAATTTACTTGAAAAAATTTGCAGTGAAATATAATTGCTCATCATGTTTCTTAATGAATGAAACAGAGGTGCAACCAAATGAAACTTCAATACTAATACATTGTAATTCCATTGTTACATTTTTTTTTTCATTTAATTTTTCTTCATTACTGCATTAAAAAAATATATTGCAATTATGTGTTATGTCACTCTGCAAACTGATTGTTGAAAAAAAAACATTATACAAAATCAAATTAATCTTGATATATCATTTTGAAAATAAAGAACTGGTCATCCAGTAATGAAGTGTTTTGACAGACAATAAATTACAATTAAGAGAATAAGAGAAGAGAGATCTTTAATTCTTGTGCCTATTTCCCTGAAGATTTGATAACAAACACACACTTGATAAGAGATACATGTATGCCTAAACAACTTCCAACACCAAACTCATTAATTTATCTTTAACTGGATGCATGTCCAGTCATTATTCCCAAGAGACAAATGAAATTACATTATCTTCTGTGCAATGTAAAAACTGTTTTTAACACTTGATGTTTCTTTTTTTTTTAAGTTTTTATGAGTAGTTTTAAGCTGTAGTTCACGTTTTTGTACAGATATTCTAAATTCTATGTCTCAAACCTTATACATGAGCCCAAAATGAACAAGTCAATTAAAATTTTAAAAACCCTGTAAAATGCAGAAAAATGAACAAAAAGAGTTGAAAATTTCAGGTGCACAACTTCATATGGTGAATAATAATTGTACAAATTTTCAGATTAATCCTTGCAATAGTTTCTGAGAAATGGTCCACACAAAACCCCAAAATAAAAATGAAAACACACCTGTAAAATTCAAAATAATAATCAAGATGAAAAATATCAGGTGCACAACTTCATATGGTGAATAATATGTGTACAAATTTTCAGACAAATCCTTCCAATAGTTTCTGAATAATGGTCCGGACAAAGTCTCGTCTACAGACAGACAGACAGACAGACGGACAGACGGACATGTTGATTCCAATATACCCCCCCTAAACTTCGTTTGCGGGGGGTATAAAAAGGACGCCCATTTCTTAAATCCTGAATGAGGGTTAACTCGACACTAATTTAGACGTGTTTGAATGATTTTTGGCTCGAGTTATGACGGAATACTGATACAAGTAATCAAAATTTGAGCAAATAGTTTTTATTCCTGGTATAACCCAGGTCGTGTTGCTGATGATATTCTCTGTTTTATTGGAGCACATGATTTTTAGAAGATTGTACCTCCTTAACCGTGTATTCCACCCTCCTATCTGCTGGAATGTAGCCATAATACGTCCCATAGGGGTTTACAAGCAGAGCATAGAACATTTCATTCGGCTTTTTCAGACAGTAAACACTCTTGTTAGACTAAAAATGCATGATTCCATGTGTATATGCGAAATTATGCCACAATTAATTAGAAGGGTTAATATACGAATATTTCGTAACAGTACTTACTTTTTTGTGATTGTTTTTTCTGGTTTTCACAGGCACTTGCAGTATGGTAAGAGACTTCCTATGTTCATTGATAATTAAAAGTGTATTAAACGCTTAGTTGTAGGTCATTTTTCACCAGCGATATGCGTCGTAACCGGGGGGCTGGGGGGGGGGGGGGGGGGGGGGC
>PRKT01002908.1:0-10877 GCA_003671525.1 Saccostrea glomerata | reverse complement strand
CAAGTGATCCTAGGATGTGTCATTGTATTTATTCAAGGCAATAGTACGGCAAATCAAGGTCACTGGAGAAAGAATTAATGTTTTGTTGCATTCATTTATAGGTAATCGAGAATATCTGTAAGCTCATACTTGATACAGAGATTGCTTGTAACAAAAAGTGTTTTTTTTTACGATTTTGACTAAGAAAACGGTATTTTTTTCATTCTGACTATATTTGTTTAAGTCAATACTTGATACAAATTGCTTACAGTCCGCTGGTTTTCAGATGACTTAAAATATGGTCATTTTAACAAATTTAGGGCCAATGACAGAAAAGTTGTAAAACTCCTGTCAGGGTTATGAATTTATAAAAGTTGTTTCAGATTGAGGGTTTGTCTTGACAAAGAGCCAAGGTTATTCTGTTAAAATCAAGGTCACTGACAGAAGAAATCTTATCTTTTCCACGCTATGAACTAGTAAGTGAAAATCATTGGAGGCTCTTGAAACATAGATTACTTATGATTGGAGGTTGTGTCATGACCCTGATCAAAGGACTTTCTGGCAAATCAAGGTCACTGACAGAGAAAAAAATGTTTAAGCATGACTTTGTAATTAAGATTCACTGGAAGCTCATACTGAGAAGAAAGGTTGTTCACATTAGAAAGTGCAGTAACCTTGACCCAAGGTCTGTACTTCCTGTCCACAGCTCCAACGGAAGACCTACTCGTTGCTTTGGAACGAGCTCGGCTCTAGTTATATAACTTCTTGGCACTTCATTTACTTCTCCTTGAAATTCAGATGGACCTGAGCGGCTGACATGTTTGGGGATTGGAGATGTTACCTAACCTGTATAAATACAACCAAGACAGTCAAGATTCAGCTTTCAACTCTTTATCAAAGTAAACAATCCATTCAAACATCTATATTTACAATAACTAATTTTACAAAAGATACTAAACATTTTTACAAATATAACTACTTATTATTTAAAAAGTTTAACTTGTAAATAAAATAAACCATGTGAAAATTTATCAATTTTGACCAAAACGCGCGCAAGTCTACAAAATAATCATGACCGTATAAATGCAACCAGAAAGAGACAAAATACAGCTTTCCCCTGCCGAATAGTCTGACTGAGCTATATTTATACCCCTTACGTGCCCTGTATATTTTAGTATTTCTTTAATTACTTTTATCTTTAGAGTTCGTGTTCGTTATCTTTGTCAGACTAAATGATTTATCTCTGGGAACCGTCCGGGTTAAAACTTAAACTCCTATTGGTCAGCATCTTTAATGACATGTATTTCTAACCAAATCCATCTTTTCATATCTAAGTAAGTATGATTTATTTATATATAGTGCAAATCCATACAATATATGTACATTCTTATTTTTACTGCAATTTTTGTTATGATATAACAAACAGTATTCAATTTCAAAGTCCATAGAACAACAATGACAAGCTAAGAACAACGGAGCATGAGGTACACCTAGTATCTTTAATTTGAAAGTCGTGTGATTAAATTTCGAGACAAAATATATATTCGATGTCATCATACACATGCTTTAATTACAATTACAAAGGGAACTGTATGCTCTTATAACCATGTTTGTATCAAATGTTTGGGTAACTCTCCAGTGTCACAGTGTCCTCGGGAATCTTCGTGCCCTAAAACTCAGTCAGGCCATTATGGGGACAACTATGGGCAGGTAAATAACAAAATTCCCCTCCCATCTTCAGTTCCCCCTGTTCATTTTTGTCCCAGAGCACCACAGGTGCAAGTCCCATCAGCCTCTGATCATCATAAAGAATTATTGGATAAAATTTGGAAAGAGGTCGAGATGGGAAGTATTATGGGCCCTTTTTGTAATCTTCCGCCAGCTAATCTCCATATTTTACCCGTAGGAATAGTACCAAAGTCGGATGGGGTTGGCGTATGATCATGCACCTTTCATATCCAAAATCTAAAAGCATAAATCACTTTATAGACCCAGATTTGTGCATTAATCATCATTTGTCGTTGTGGTTGAAATGATAGCAAATCTTGGGAAAGGGGCCTTGCTTGGTAAGGTAAACATCAAGAGTGCCTTTAGTCTTATACCTATAAACCAAGTGATTCTGATTTATTTGGTTTTTCAATTGATTCTTTATTCTACATAGATAAGCGTCTACCTATGAGGTGCTCAATAAGTTGCAAAATCTGGGAGACTTTTGCAACATTTCTGCATTGGTTAACAAGAGTTAGGTCAGGGTTAGATTCATTGGATCACTATTTGGATGATTTTATTTTTGCTGGGAGTGTAAGAACAAATAATCGTCTGTAAGCCTGTATTGTTTGTTTACCAATTGACAAGCCAGCTAATTATATGTGTCACATTTCTTGCGAGAAGCTATCAAAACTAATTATACCTGAGCTGCTGGTCAGTTTGGAACATTAAATGAACTATAATTGTTTAAATCTTAAAAAATAATATCTGTGCACAGTGGATTTGAGAGTTAATATGCAACACAGGTGTGTAATCAGCCGAGCGGGTCTTCCGGAATTGACGAGGTGAAGGTCGATAGATCTATTTCTCACCGGTATGTCCAGCTTCATGACTTTACATTTTACATCCAATTACTTCATTTGCTTAAACAATTGTTAATAATAAAATCACTGGGACTTTGAAATAGTGAAAACATGACGCGGAAAAAACCTGATATACGGTATGTTGATAAGGATCCATCGGGCAAAAGTGGATATTCTAAAACAAATAATACATGATATTTTGGGAAGGAAATCAGTTTTATTAAAAGTATTAGAATCATTAGTAAGCATGTTAAATTTCTTTGGAAAAACAATAAGACCCAGTAGGGCATTCAATCGTAGATTTTACGATGCTATGAGTGGTGCCTCAGAAGCTCATCATCATGTAAGGTTATCGGTTGAGTTGAAGGAGAGAGGATTTATATATGTGGTCTAAGTTTTTAGAGGAGTTCAATGGGGTTTCCTATTTTCCAGAGAAAGAGAGGATCAGTTCAGATATACTAAAATTATCATGTAAAGATAGTGCAGGAAGTGCAAAGCTTGGATGCGGTGCATATTTTCAGGGTAAATGGATGGGTTTTTTTCAGTTGCCATTAGCATGGCAAAGGAGTGATATTCTTAGAGATATGACGTAAACGTTCAGACTGATGGTCAAATTTGATTATTTTGCATAGTATAGAAGGGGTAATCGGAAGTCTTGAATCCTACGTAATTGATAATCTCTTAATGCCTTCTTACATCTTACAAACCAAAAAAAAATCTTTGTGAATGTGTTTATCGACTAGACCTCTGGACTTGCACTCAAACCTTATTGCTGATAGATACAATCTAGCAATTGATGAAGTAAACTTTTTCAGAGATAAATATGTTATAAATTGAACGACATGCTCCGGGGGTGGAGGCCAAATATTTGAAAAGCTAAATTCATCACTAAATTTTTGAAATGAAGCTATTCCAGTATCGTATGCTCGCTTTGTATTCTTTGACAAGGAGGCATCCAATGGTTTCTCTTCTTGCAACTGTACATCGTTTGAAGAAAATTGGTTGGAATGGGTTCTCGACTTTCCCTTTCTTCTGGATCTAGATCCCTGAACCCCCACCACTGCTTGCGAGAAATAGAATCAGCAATACTATTAGTACTACCAATAATGTGTTTAGATTTAAAAATACAATTAAACTCCATAGCCATTAATACCAATTGCCTAGCAAGCTTCATTACTCTCTTAAACGTTGACGTTTGTTTAATTACTATACTGACTAAAGCAAGATTATCAATGTGAAACAAAACCTTTTTGCATTTTAGTTCATGACCCCATAAACTAATCCCTAATACCAGGGAAACCAGCTCTAGAAATGTCATATCTCTACACAGTCAACATAGCCACATATGATTCTCATATGAGTATCATATGATTCTCATATGATTGGTTTCATATGAGAATCATAGAAAAGGGGCATCATATGTGAATCAAATGAAGCAATTCATATGATTTACATATGATCCACATATGTGAATCATATGAAAATAACTACATATGATTTTCATATGAATGATTTAAGTGTGTTTCAAGTCATTTACATATGAGAATCATATGAAAAGGGCATCATATGTAAATCATATGAAACACTTTTGTGTGTTTCAAGCCATTTACATATGAGAATCATATGAAAAGGGCGTCATATGTAAATCATATGAAATACTTATGTGTGTTCTCTTTCAATATTTTTCACATTCTTGTACACATTTAAAAATCAGATATTTCTGCTTTAGATGAAAATTTATTTCATTACAATGATCTATCTTCATTGGTTAATTATTTAAAAATATCTTATAATGCTTACACAACTTTTTTGATAAAATTATTTTCATCAAGAGAAATAACTTATTTTTCACAGTGTACAAGAAAAGATACAAACAAGTCAGTATTATTTGTCGATACATGTATTTAACATATTCTAGAATGAGTACAAATTATAAGATTTCAGCAAAATGATTAAGTAGTTACACATGTATACATGTAAAAATAAATAACATAATTAGGTCATGTACTTGTATAAAAATACCATATGACATGAAAGTGTCCACAGCAAAATTGAAATATCAGCAATAACATTTGTCATGAATGTATTTTCTATTGTAAATTTATAAAAAATTTAGTTATTTGATATTCCAGCATACAAAGAAGAATGGAAAAACTTTGCAGGTAAAATTCAGACAAGATTGTGTACATCCTCCACATTTCATAATTATTCCATATATTTCCTTGTTCTTTTTCCTTCTGTATCTTTTCAATATTTTCAGTTGTCCTCCCTTTTGAAAATCTCTTTGAACTGTACCAAAAATGCAAATCCACCAGTTCTCCCCTTCCTGAACATTTTTTTTGTGGCACAGAATGGTCTCTACAAAAATGTCAAAAATAAAATACATGTACATTGTACTTCTTAAATTACAAAATCAATTCTACAAGTTGTATTAAAGTAATATCATCAGAAAATAAATCAATATATTCCCAAATTCACCGACACAGATATAATACAAGATAAAACTAATTTTATATATGTTATACTCTAGTAGGTGTTTTGTGGAATCCTATGCCTGAAAGGCATGCTTAACTATGGATGACCCAAAACACCATACAGTAGAATGGCATGAAAATCATAACTTTTACAAACATAGTTGGTTAATAGGGCAGCGAATAAAAGACTTATAAACTTGGGATTTCCATCTACCTGCCTCTCTAATAGAATCTTGGTCACATCCTAGTTGGTAAGCAGTAGTAGCAGCCCCGATTCTAAAAGAATGGGGTTTATAATTACAGCTCTGAAAGGAAGATTTATTGTTTTTTGTAAAACTGCTGTGAATTGATATCTCGTTAGAGGACAATGGTAAAGATAGCAGAATAATGGTCCATTGATTGCAGGTCTCATGGACAGAAACTCTAACATGTACCTGACTGGGAAGTGTAGAGAACCAGTTTTTTTCAATGCAAATGGTAACCTTTTCCCAATACTGGTCATTTTTTGAATGTCTTATGCTCAAATACATTTCAGAATTGTCACTACCAAATTTAATGTCTGACCTTAGAATGATGGAATCAAAACTATTACCCTTTGACAATGTTAATTCCCCAGCTCTCAAAAACCCAAAAAATGCTAACATGTATGCTGCTTGAAAGAGAGAAGACTCGGGGTAGATGGAAATCCCAGGTTTATATGTCTTATATTCGCTGCCCTATTAAACAACTATGTTTGTAAAATTTATGCTTTTCATGTCATTCTACTGTATGGTGTTTTTGGTCATCCATAGTTAAGCATGCCTTTCAGGCCGCCTTGCTTAGGACAGGAGGGGTTCATTTAGGATTGGAGCGGTTGGGGATGGATAATTGGTGGCAAGGCTACTCAGATTTAAAGTTAATTAATTTAAAGGAAAAAGTGCTGTTGATAGCCAAATATCAAGATTATCTAGACTTCATACTCAATCACCGTGGGGAAACGATTTAGGGGAACCAGATTTACCATTACTTAAGCTTATTACAATAATGAAAAAAAAAGATTTAACAAAACTATCCGAGCTCCTTCCCAAAACAAGGCTTGTTTGGTCCCAAATTTTGCCACGCCTTACATACAGACACTCGTTAGACATTTCTGTCATGGAACGGGCACGTGAAAGATTGAATAGGGCAGCTGCATGTCAGGTACTCCAGCTAGAATCAAGGGGATTATCTTTAGCACCCAGATCTTGTTTGGAACATAGAATGTTTTTGGCTAATTAATGATAAAGTGCACCTAAATCCGTTAGGTAATTCTGTATTCTTGAACAACATCAAGGGGGGTCTTGAATATTTTAACAGTGGGTGTGGGTCAGTATTGACACCCACTATTAAGATGGGTGGTAATCCTTACATGTTGGTCGTGGGTCAATTGAATGGAGCTCTTCAAGTGTGGGGTTCAGGTCATGTGGCATTTTCGCCCATCCATTCAACTGATGTGTCAAGTTTGTGCACCTGACTGTGTATGATATTTTGAAGACATTGGCTTTATATTTCATAATGTAAATACATAAACATCTTATTTCATTGTTCACGGTCAAGCCGGAACAAACAAATGCTGCTTGAATTTGTGCTGCTTATTTTGTGCTTGTTACAATATTTGTATTTTTAAAAACTTTTTATAAGTAAAAAACTTGAATAAGCTTAAAGGTAAATGATCATAACTGTTTGCAGTAAACCTGGAACAGCCAAATTGTTAATTTGCTTTTTATTGTGTTGTTGCTTGGGTCTGGCCCTGCTTGGCGACCCTTTGCTGCTTATATATTATGCCACGACCAACAACTCCAAACAATAAATGTTTAAGTATAAATAATAATTTAATTCTTCTATATATATAACAGCATCTATATAAATATAATATAGATGCCTTTATCTTATAAGGAAATATTTTGCTCGAGTTCGGCGTACAAAGCCGGGTTCGGTATACTCATCCTTTTTACATGCGATTCAAGCTGAAAGGTAGCAGACATTTTTAGCTCCTAACATTTTCAAAAAATAATCACAGTCCTGATTACATTTTCTTAAAAACCCTTCCCAATAAAGACATTGCTCTTTTAGAAGTTAAATAGGAACTGTGTTTTTTGAATATTGGGTCTGCTCTACTTGGCGACCCTTTGCTGCTTATATATTATGCCACGACCAACAACGCCAAATAATAAATGTTTAAGTCTAAATATTTGTTTTTATTTCCTCTATGTAGATAACTTACATTAACTTCAGTGATTTTATTGATTTAAAAAATGGCTTTAAAACAGTAACAGGTCGAGACCACTACCTTATATGGAAGGCAACTTTCAACACGTGACGATATCTTCGTCACACCCGTTCGCCAATCAAGTGAATGAGTCCGAAAGCATGACACTCTACTACATGTTTACGATTCAATGGTGACAGTGGTTTTCATCGATTTCGGCATAATAGTCACTTCGTCACCGGAATTGAAAAACCGTAAAGCTTCTTTGTCACTTTTTAAGTCCGAAATTGAAAGATTACTACATTACCAAGACATTGCTCCATGCTCACATTTAATATTGGAGTTGTTTTATATCATTAATGGTTGCATCGAAAGTTCGAATGTTGTGCAAACGCTTTGATGTTTGCATTTACATTAAAAACTTTTTGATAATATTTAGGGGTTTAATATTAATAGCGCACCGTGTACTGTTGTCTAAAATTATGTACACGTATATCACGTGTAAAAAAAACCTCAATGCTTTATCGACACGATAGCAACTACATGTACGTCTCTTCGAACAATGGTTTAGGTCGATGTATTATAAGTTGATATATAAGACTTCATAAAGCTTAGCAAATTTTGTAAATGTGGGCATAGAAATAAAAGATTATACATCATTTTATATATTTCTTCCATTATTCTCGAAAAGAATTGAAAAAAAGTTTCCAAGTGACAATTCAAGTTGGCCTTCATATTCAACACAGCTGAGTTCTTGTAGTAGCCCACAATGCATTGGGACTCATTCATCAGTGGGTAAAGTCAACAGATAGCTAATTTACATGCAAATTTATTCTGACGTCAGAAAATCTAGTGGTCTCGACCTGAGTAAATACGCTTCATTTTTCTATGATGCGCGAAAAATTGCGCAATGAAAAGCCTAGTCTTAAAGATATTATAACACGCTGATTCATAGTGTATGAGAGCTATTATGCATTCACTCCACGTCAATGGTAATTTCTCTCTGAAACCGAAATTACTTTATTGGATTTTTCTAAAGGATGACAGCACTTAAGGAAACTTAGAAATTAAGACATAATTAATTTTAGAAATGGGCTTTTTTCTTTTAATGGTAGAAATGATCAATGTCTTAACTTCAACTTTGTTTCATTACGTTAAATAAAAGTTCGTATTAATGAAGTTCGAAGTCGTTTTTATAGGGAGGGGTCATCGCATATTCTGGAATCTCCATAGGATAATGAGTACGCCCACCTTTTTACAGGCTTAAAACATAGTCAGCGCATGTTTGTCTATTGTTCTCCTTTCTATGGTAGTTGTATATTTATATATATTACCTCATATTAAAAGGAGATCAATAGACAAACATGCGCTAATGGTTAAAAAGAGAAAAAAACTGTTTCAAAGTGTGTTCACTTTCTCTTCAGTAAACAGGCCATTTTGACCTGTTGAATATTATAAATAACCACGTGATTTCTATACCCAGGTAACTCTGTGAATACTAAAATTCCATCACGTGACTTGTAAGGATACACGCATTCTGTTGGGTGATAGTGATTGTTCATATCTGTTTCAATCCATTCCCATCGAGCAACGGGCTTTTCTTTTTTCTCTAAGATATCTATAAGAATGTTCTTATATTTATCTTAAAAGCGTTTCATTTGACTATCTTTATATATATTTTAAGTGCATTATATATCTCTACATGTTCGTAGTCTACAAGGAAAAAGAGATTTATTTATTGTTTTGAACCATTGCTTAACATGAACATCCAAAGTAAGATATAGTAAATGAAATTGAAATCATACCATCCTCAGCACGCTAATTTATGAGGGAAGGTAATTATAAAAGAAACTAAAAAAAACTTTAATAAGTAATTGTGATGATTTTCTTTCTTTTTTTATAAAAGGGAAAAAAATAAATTAAGTCTTAAGCGGGTCTCGATCCCGGACCTGAATATTATTGATTCTGTGCATTTCCGATTGAGCTAGTCGGTACTTATTTTCGAACACGCGTAATGTTGACATCAGCCATTGCTGTTGATTATCAATGAGAATGGCTAATTCTACCGGTCGATGTTATTTGTTATTAGTTATATACTTTATTTGAAAACTTAAAAAATTATAGTGACAAACATGACGAGAGAGAGAAAGTGAGTGAGATAGAGAGAACGTACCAAATAAAAATATAGTAACTATTCTTATTCTAGACCACTCATTACAATACTAGCTCCACCTCTAATGCATATTTATAAATCTTATCTTCAGTCAAGGGCAAATAAGTCTAATTTCCCGATATTTGCAGAGAGGTGGGGTAAGGAAACAACGAATTATTTTATTGCAACGCAGTTTATAGCCTTTATGACATTGCATTTTGTTTGGAAATAGATCAAACTCTATAACAAATGACTTTAGGCAAAAATAAAAACAAAAATAAATGTAACAACAAAGATTGAAAAAGACCCAAAAACCGGCGTTAAGTGCAGTCATCCTTTCATATTTCTTTGAGAATTCAGCCCAGTAGGTGCGTATAATGTAAACAGAATTTTCCAAATTCACAAATGTAACTCATAGTTTAATTAGTAGTTACCTATGAATATTTATCTTTCGCAAAATCAATTTAAATTATAATGAAAAGATTTTTTGCTATTTCAATTATTCAACTCAATTCTTATCAATATATAATTTAATTTTGTTTTAATTCTAGTCTCTCATTAGTTGTTTACCAAAATGGAACGCAAATTATTTCTTAATAACCGGGTTTTGTATGGGGACACCGCACCGCCCCCCCCCCCCCCCTGTTTCATATCACTTCCGTTAATAGGGATGTATTACTGAGTGGCAAATTTGAACTCATAAAAAGCAACACTTTTACACCCACAGTTGTTTAATTATTTTAAAATTAAATTATTGACTCTAATTCTTGGCCAAATTATTTGATGATAACCTGGTTTGCTTTGCGGATTATAAAGCGTAAACTGACCCAAACCAGGTTATCATCGAATAATTTGGACAAGAATTAGAGTCATTCGTTAAATAGAATATTTTAAAAAATGAGAAAAAAACATCTTAACTAGGACTCTAAACTTTAAACTGAATAGAATACAAAACAATTAGATCATGACCTCTATAATAATAGTAGGTGATTTTAATATTTTTTTTTAATTAAAACCTAGCTTTTTTTTTTTTTTGATTTAAGACTTTGGTTATACCGTGTTTAATTATACGTTTTTCTTTCTGTAGATCATCAGATAGATTATGAGTGATTCGGAGGAAACAGTAGTTTATCATCATACTTCCAGATCTGGAGCAAGAAATATAATCAAAGATCAAAAGATTAAAAAATCAGAAAAAACTTCAACTACGGATGATGCTGCATTCGGTACCGGAACTTACGTAACAAAGATGGGACCAGAACATTCAAGAGATGCGATTGCGAAGAATAATTATGATGGCATGACAAAACACTGGGAAGGTCACAGGGACCAAGGGAAAACGAATGTTGTATTTGAAATGAAACATCCCAAGACAGACCTTGTTCCATGTAAGGCTAATGGCCGTTCAGTCTTGAAAACATCTGATGATATACATCTGACGAGCGAAACCAAAATCCACATCCGCGATAAAGACG
>PRKT01002907.1:0-10899 GCA_003671525.1 Saccostrea glomerata | reverse complement strand
AAATTTAAATCTGTTTGTCAATGGCTTGAAAACCCCAATAATATTTTTCTACATGGTGCAGGTCTTTGACACTGCCAATGAACAAATCAGTCTGCAGACAAAACAGCAGTTCACAAGTCCTCCACTGGAAGATATTGCTACCATCAAAACAAAGCAGAAGGGCACAAGGATTTCCTTAAAAAGAACAGTGGACAGGGTATGCATTCCTTTAGAATACTGTTGATGTTTATAGTTAATGAAATTGAAAAAAAAGCATGCAGTGTTACAATTTCTAATCCTAAACTCCATATCATTTACTTCACATTTTATCATATTTGTATGAAATAATCATCCTCTAAGCCTCTGGACTAAAGAAATGTAAAACATAACAAGAAGCTCATTTGAAAACTTTATTACATGCACTGCCAAGGAGTAAAATATGGTAAACTACTATATCCACCAATTTTGGTGCAAGTGTCCTTGAACACTAAAATTTATTGTCAATTATCAGATTCTTGAATATTAAACAAACTTTTCTTTATTAAAACTGAGCATTCACCTAAGACCATATAAAATAGAATGCTCAAATTCACAGAACCTTACCATGCCTACAGACACTGATATTTTGTATATAAACACTTGAACTGGTAAACTGTAAGGATTGATCATTGATTAATTCATCCTATAGCTAATTATAAATCAACATGATCAATTTCCCTATTGTTAATGCTTACCTATTACTTATCTTAGAAGCTTCAAAACGGAGCAAACTGTGGTGTCCTTCTTCACATTTCAAATAATAAATAATTCCAGACAAAGACCAATACAATAAACATAACTATTCGACCATGCAGAGAATTCATGAAAACATTTATCTATTATTTGAATAACCCTGCTCTGTTCCATATTTGGTTTACAAAATCAAATATGGACAGAGTGGATCAAAAGAAAAATATATCAATCACATTATTTGTCTTTTGACCCGGAACCTGTTTGATTCTGGGTAGATTTATGTAAACCCTCGTGAAAATGAAAGAGTGAAATTCTACTCCACACCATCTACATCTCTGAATGAGTTGAGAGGAGGGAGAGTTGTCTTCTCTTTGTTACAATTTCGCCGGAATAAGTAAATTTAATTCTTCATTCCTTTCATGGGTATATTCATGAAACCGAAATGCAGCGTCGTTCTCGAAACTTCTTGGGCAGTAAGGACATTGATATACCGTCATTATATACCTACAAAAAAAATTAAAGCATTTTTATTATTAAACAAAGAAACCGCCGCCCCCCCCCCCTCCCCTTCCCTTTCTTTTGATATGGAAGTCTTATACGGTATGGGAGATTCTAATTAAAATGGGTGAAAAAGGGTTAAATGGGACTTTTTTTCTCTCTCTGTGTGTTGACGTGAAAAAAAAAACACCCCTTAGTTTCCAACATAATAGACCCCCTTCCCTTTCTTTTGATATGGAAGTCTTATACGGTATGGGAGATTCTAATTAAAATGGGTGAAAAAGGGTTAAATGGGACTTTTTTTCTCTCTCTGTGTGTTGACGTGAAAAAAAAAACACCCCTTAGTTTCCAACATAATAGATTCTTCCAAGTTCTGATGACGTTGCTTTCTGTGCATCACTATATACAAGAAGAAAAAATTGGCGGCGACCATGCAGCTTGTAAGTGCGCTCGTGTGTTTTTTGTCTATGTACATGGCTTGCCCTTTCCCTGCAAGAGGGCTACCCTTTGCTGTGATGATCGGTTTGAAAGGTGCTATGGAAAATGCTCGTGCATTTATTTACGAGAGACATGGTACTTACCAAGAATACATTGCGGAGAGAGTTCGGGGTAGGGACGAACCGGATCGTCTTCGATAGCTCCAAGTTACGAATCCTTGACAAAGGGAATGTCCACCCTCTAAGACGTGAAAGTCTTTCCCTCTCTCGTTTCTAGATTATCTTTTTCTTTGTTTCCGCGACTAGTTATGCAACATGTACACTTTTAAATTTAAAAAAAGAAGTTTTTTTTTCTTTTAAAGTTCCTATTTCCATTACTTTTACTGATTCTGAGACTTCTCTCACTACGGATTCACCGTCATCACCATCTTCTTTTACTGATTATATTCCTGATTTTCAAAGGATCCCAAAGGACTCATAGCCAGCATTCATTTTACAATGGGAACATCTTCTGCAGTTATCTCTCTTTGCCAATGCATTCTAAAGTTAAGGAATCCACCCCACCACCCCAGCTACAAACCAGGGGACATAGAGAACCAAACTTAGCATCGAAATATGTATTTCTGCCTACTGAACTACCATACCAAATTTGAACTTGATTGGGCAACCATAAAATAAAAGTTGCCCATTCATTCTTATGCATATGTAAGGAATCTACCCCATCACCCCAGCTCCAAACCAGAAGACATTGAGACTTAGCATCAAAATATGTATTTCTGCCTACTGAACTACCATACCAAATTTGAACTTGATTGGGCAACCATAAAAAAAGATATTACAAAAAAGCATTAAAATATGTATTTCTGCCTACTGAACTACCATACCAAATTTGAACTTGATTGGGCAACCATAAAAAAAGATATTGGAAAAAAACCGAAAATTTGTGGACGGAAGACAGACAGACGGACAGACAGAGTGATTACTATAGGGCACCCTCAAATCCTTGCGGGGCCCTTATAACTTTATGCAAGGTATGTTTTAACAAATACTTTTAAGTCTGAGTTACTTAACGCGTGTGTGAATATGAAAATTAACTCGCTCCGTAAACTACTACCCAGCAGGCACGCAACGTTGTTTCAACGTTGAAAGGAGGTGGAATATAGGTTGCAACGTTGATCAACAATATTTCAAGGTTGAATCCTCGACCTTCTTTCAACGTTGAATTAACGCTGAAGCTGCAACATATTTTCAACGTTGAATGTTCGTCGATATTACAACGTTGAGGCTGCAACATATTTTCAACGTTGAATGTTCGTCGATATTTCAACGTTGAAACAATGTTGAGGCTGCAACATATTTTCAACGTTGAATGCTCGTCGATATTTCAACGTTGAAGCTGCAACATATTTTCAACGTTGAATGCTCTACGATATTCAACGTTGAAACAACGTTGAAGATTCAATGTTTTCAACGTTCAGTATTTTCTGATTATGTAGAATGCAAACGCTTGCAAGATAGAATGAATTTGCGACGTAAAAATGACGATACATTTAATGACAGCGTTTTCACACGCAGAAATAACAATATTTCTACGATTATTTGCTTGGAAAGAGCCCCTTTTAAGTGTAACAATCTATACTACAACAAGTGTTACATCAAATCAGCCCTTCATTCATTCAGGCAACGCGAGTAATCATTACTCAAACGTAGCTAGCTATTCTTCAATAAATAGCCCCCTTTGACCCTTCTCTAATGACTAACAATTCCACTAGTACCCCCTTTCTCAATCAAGGTCTTCTAGTGATGTTAGATTAATTAGTGGTACACTTGATCAAGCACCCGAAGTGCCGGTTCGTGATCATCATTAATGACCTGAAAAAGAACCTGATAAATTTGATGGCAAGATTTCATTGTTCAAGTTGAAAATGTGTCCTCTTGGAATAATTGGTCCCCCCATGAAAAAGCCCAGCAATTGGTCATGTGTTTACGGGGTTCTGCACAAAAAATGTAAGGGGATTTGAACTACAATGAGATAAACAATTTTTAAGCATTAAAATCTATCCTGTCAAGTAGATTTTCGCCAGTTGAAAGGGAGTTTTCATATCGCTCAGAATTCAGAAATATGCGTAGGCTAAAACACGAAACTCCCTCTGATTTTGGCTATGCTTTAAGGAGACTGAGTTGTCTCGCTTACCCTGAAGTGCCCCATCAATTTAGGGAGATAAATGTTATTGAGAAATTTACACTTTAAAACCAGTGAAACTCCATTATACACATTTCTCACAGGTGGAGCAGGTGTTGGAAAAAGTGTTCTCCTCAGATCTCTATATCAAGCCTTAATAAAATTCTATAATAGAAAAGTTGGAGAAAATCCAGACAACATTAAAGTTGTGTTATGTGCACCAACTGGCAAGGCTGCACACAACATTGGCGGAAACACTATTCATTCTGCTTTTGGAATTCCTGTTGGAAGGGTTTTTTTTTCTTTCAAGCCACTTGACATGCATCAATTAGATGCAATGAGATGCAAGTTTTTCACCTGAAAGTGCTGTTTATCGATGAAATTTCAATGGTTGGAAAGAAGATGTTTAACTTTATAAATTTACGTTTACAAAAACTTAAAGGGTGTTGCAAACCATTTGGTGGTTTAAGTGTCATTGCCTTTGGTGATCTGTTTCAACTAAAACCTGTAGCCTTTTTCACAAAAAATCTTAGGACTAAGACCAAAATTTCCTAATTCTTTTCTACACATCTAAATTGCAGTAAGCCACTCAAAATCTTATGTTTCTATCACGTTACAGTGTATAGTGAATTATCCTTAGGATATTTCAAATTTCTTTATTATACAAATGATCTAGACAGATGTCAAATTTTAATCTTAGTCGTAAGAATTTTTATGAAAAGGGTTACAGTTATGGATTCTTGGATTTTTTTCGCAACCTCAAGTAGGAATTGAAAGTATTGGTGCCAATTTATGGGAAGACCATTTTGTTTGTATATGAACTAGATGAGATAATGAGACAAAAGCGTGTTCTTTCATTTGCAGAGTTACTGAATAGGTTACGAGAAGGAAATCATATTGTACCAGAGGATATAAATGTTCTCCAATCAAGACTGTTGAAATTTACTGAAGGTAGTAATGATTTAGAAGATGATTTACATTGCTTACCTCATTTGTTTACAACAAGAGCTGAAAGTGAACTGCATAATTTGCATGTGATTTCAAAACTGCCTGATGCAATGAAAATAGTTGTGCATGCAATTGATAATGTGTCTGGTGATGTATCTCCCTCTATAAAGGACAGAATAATAGAAAAAGTACCAGATGATGCAGGAAAAACAATGGGACTTCAGAAAAACGTGTACCTTGCTATTGGTCCTCCATTTGAGTTGTGTCTAAATGTGAGTGTTCAGGATGGTATGACAAATGGAACATCATGTGTTAATAAAAAGTTTGACTTTAGAGTCACAAATTCAGAGCGTTGCAGTATTGTTTGGGTTGAATTTGAAAATTCTTTGTCAGATGCACTATGGAGACAAAAATACTCCAACCTGTATATAGCAGATATCCCTCAAAGTTGGACACCTATCTTAGAGGTTACTAGAAGTTTCAGCATTCAACATTATAAATCATATAATGTCGTCAGAAGGCAGCTTCCTTTGCAGATGGCAGCAGGGAAAACTATTCATAAATCACGGCTCAACACTAAAGGGTGCAGTTGATCATTTCGGAGGCAGAAAAAATGATCATATTCATTACGTTGCGTTGAGTCGTGTAAGAAATCTATGTCAACTTCATATAATGGAGGTAAATTCAAAGATTTTAAGTGTTTCTGAGAATGTCAAGGAGGAAATGAAACGCATGAAGAGTGAATCACCAATGCCAATAAAAATACCCGTCATCTCTCATATAGATACTTCTGTTGAGTGTGCTACTGTATGCTTTCATAATTGTCGATCTTTAAAAAAACATGTGTGTGATATCCAGAATGATGGGTACTTAATGCAAGTTGACATTCTAGCCTTGTGTGAGAATTTTAATGGGTGACTTCAATCTGAATGCTTTGGAAAACTCATCTATTTCAAATTTTCTTTACCAACATTTTTCATTCATTCAGTTGTGTGTGTGAAACTACAGACTATGGGTCCTGTTTAGACCATATTTACATAAACTTCCCCAGAGAGATGTTGATTTCATATGGTACATTTGAATCATATTATTCTGATCACAAGCCAATATTTTTGAAACTCAAATACTGAATGTAATTATAATCAGCTCTAGAAGAAAAGAATGATTTCTATGGTTATTTTTTTTTCAAAGGTCTTCAATTTATACAGAGTCTTGCAGATGAAATAGGCTTGCCCCAGCCAGCAGCTCCCCGAGGACGAGATACCATACCCCCCATATATATCCCTTCTGACGTGACGAAAAAATATGTTCATAGTAAGTATGTTTCTAGCTGTGATGAAGGAGAACACCCAATGCGATGCGTCAAGTATTCTACATTTTGCGGGATATGGAACCATTGTTTGCCTCGTATCAAAATTGCAAAGCCACGGGATGATGTGTGCGTTACATGTGAAAAGTTCAGAAAACTAATTATAGATTCAGTATCGGAAGAAGACAAAATAGATTCGACGACCAAAATGCAGCAACATATAACCCATGCCCAAGAAGAGAGAGCTCTTTATAATAATTGTATTAAAGAAGCGCTTGAGAACGGTTCTCGACATTTCACATTTGATTTCAGTCAGAATGTAAACATACCTCATCATGCTCGTCAGATGGGGCCACTATATTTCCTGAGTCTTCGCAAAATTCAAATATTCGGTTTTCGAATAGACGACATCCCAAAGCAATTAAATTTTTTAATTGATGAAAATGAAACGATGGGCTGTGATGGTTCGAATACTCATGGACGAGATTCCGTTATTTCAATGATCGACTGGTCATTTTCACAGTACGGAACAAATGACAGAAAAATCACAATTCATGCTGATAATTGCTCAGGTCAAAATAAAAACCAGTTTGTCATTGGATACCTTATGTGGCGTATTATGACAGGACAGGAAATTACGTATATGATGCAAGTTCCGGGACATACGCGTTGTATCATTGATGGCGGATTTGCTTTAATCAAAAAACTTTATAGAAGAAGTGACTGCGATTCCATTGATCAGCTTGAAAGAAATGTAGAGCAGTCCTCAGTCGCAAATTCGGCTGTCCGGTATCCCACGTGGCAGTGGCGAGAATGGAAGGCTTTTCTCTCTGAGTTTTTTAAACCCCTCAAGGGAATACGCAAGTACCACCATTTTTGCTTTAAAAGTACAGAACCTGGTACTGTGACGGTAAAGGAATCGGTTTCATCAGAAGAAATAAAGGTCAACATATTAAAAGACAGAAACTGTGTATTTAACCAGGATAGACCAGCTATTTTACAGCCCACCGGTCTCTCTGATGCTCGCAAGCAGTTACTTGTTTACGAAAGTAAGACCATTCGTACGACCGGCTCAACAAGATATGACCTGTCCGCCGCTTGATCAGTGAATAACTTACAAATAATGACTAAAAAATGTTGTTTTTGAATGTTAATTACTGTTTATTATTATAATTATTTCTATACAATATTTGAAAAATTAAATTATGCTATTTTATTTAATCAAATTGACATGTGCAATGTTTACGTCATTTTGTTTAAAAAAATAATAATAACGTCGTATGACGTTATACCGACGTTATTGGTATAATAATTAAAACAAGCTATGTTCCAGCAGGTATATCTTTAAAACTATTGCAAATAAAATGCTCAAATTTTCACTGTGTGTCCTAAATTTGTTGTAGATTTGAAATATACAAAAAAGTCAATTTCGAAAATTTTGTCATTAAGACCCCTTTTCACAGAGAATGGTCCATTTATATGATAACGTTTAAACATAAAATTCATATTCAATCCATATTTCTGATGACATACATATACTTTGGCTCAAAATGCTAATATTGAAAGAAAGTAGAAATGCCAGCAATGTTCTGTAATTTGAGTTACTTCCCTTTAATCAATATTCATATTTTTGCATCTATGATGATTGTCTTAGGTTAAGACTTTAAAAATATTTCACATGTTTAATTTTGATAACTCATTTTAATGAACATCATTTAGCTAATTATTAAGGTTTATATATTGTTTTAAATGTTATGAAAATTGGCTCCATTTATCAATACATATAATATTCAAAATTTAATTTTATCAAGTTTATCTTTAATTACAAACATTGATGAATTAAAATGGAAACACAATATGAGGCCAAGTAATTCCTTTAGCCGACTAGGGAGCTAATTTATGGGTACTTGGACACAGAGGTGAAATTCATATTTTCTATATAATATACATTATTCTGACAAAACCATGACTCTGTGACAAATGGCGCCAAACTGTTTAGAAATACTCCTTAGCACCTCATGGGAATCAGTATGGTCGAGAGGTTAAACCAGACTCTTATCTAAATGGTGCCCTAGACAACAAACAGAAGGATGATTAGAAATCCTTTGTAAGTACACTAATCTATGCAAACAATGCAACAAAACATATGAGAGTATTGGTTATTCCCCTTTCTTCCTCATGTTTGGGAGACATCCACGATTTGCAATTGATGCGTTTCACAATTTAAGTTTTGATACTTTAGATAGATACGTAATTTCAATAATTTTGTGTACAAACTGCAGTAAAGACTCAAATTTTCATAGAAAGTTGCTTCACAAGAAGCAGAAAAGAACGCAACTTGTCATAAGAGCATTTATGATGCAAAAGTATGAGAATCTAAAATACAGGTCGGTGATCCTGTAGTAATTAGAAATTTGGGTTTGAAGGGAAAGTATAAGCTGGCTGATGTGTGGGCCAGAGACCCCTACATTGTTACTGAACAGCCCAGCCCTGATATTCCTGTGTTTATTGTGGAAAAAGAGAATGGTATATATAAATCTAAGACCTTGCATAGAAACCTCCTTATATTCAGTATCATGCAGGGCTCTTGGATTCTGGATGGCAAACATCAAGTTATTGTTTAAATGGATGTTTTCCCTTTATTAATATTTTGTTCTTTATTATAATATTAATATTGTTTATATTCAAATTCTGTGTGATATCTTTCATATTAAACTGTGGTGTTAAGAGTGTTCAATCGCCAGCTACCATTATAGGCCAAGATGTGGAAGTTGAACATGAATGATGTGTACTCACAAAATATTTCATTTAGGAGTTTTCGGTCATTGGTACATGTACATACGTAAATTGATCCCTTGCCAGAATTATTACATATGAAGTTGAGTAACTATGTGTATATATACGTAAATTGATCCCTTGCCACAACTGGTCATTGGTACATGTACATACGTAAATTGATCCCTTGCCAGAATTATTACATATGAAGTTGAGTAACTATGTGTATATATACGTAAATTGATCCCTTGCCACAATTATAACATATGAAGTTGAGTAACTATGTGTATTTACGGAATAAATGATATATGTTACTTCTTCATTTATATTATAGAAGGAAAACAGTACTTGCGTCGGTATATACTATTTTATTTGATACGCTTTCTATGGTAATCTCTGTTGAGATTCTGTTAGGCTAGATATTTGGACTGACGCCTACAGAATCTCTGGACACTTCTTCATAATTCATGTCTGGAAATTGAGCCCCCACTTTGGCCGATTTTAGCAAGAATTATTGACATAGGCAACACTACAGCTCGCTTCAATTTAGTCATATGTTTGTTTATTTGACTCTCTGTCACTATTATTTCTACATAACTTACTGTTTAGGCATGTAAATCCCAACACAAAAATAATCACTCACATCTGCATTCGAAACATGGCTCTTGTAACAAAATTGTTCACCTCACATTTAAAAGATTTCTTTAAAGTCTTCTTTAAAGTCTGTATTCAGTACATGTTATGTTTAATACCCACTGTAGATAACTGTTCAGAATCACAGAACTGGCTAGGCGGAGGTATAGGAACTTTCAAACAGGGCAGTCCATCGTTATTTAAGAAAATATGCAAAGTATCTTCATCATAAAAATCAGCCGGTATGTATTTATTTTTTAAATATGGATTATCATCGATTCTTACCGAAGTGGTAGTTATTCATGTCAGAAACTCTAAAAAGCTTAACATTTCTTGGCGGTGAAGCAATGTTCGTGAAGAAAGCGAAAGATATGCCTGACCATTTTCTCTCAAAATCTTAAGAAGGGCATCGACAGCATTTGCCTTTATATCGAACATGTCAATCCACTGTTTTAATACTTCTAACAGATTCCAAGATTGCACATCACTGACACTTTCTGGTTCACTAGAAGTCACGTTGAAAATTAAAAATTCAAATATGAGTATTTCTCTCACTCCCAGGAGATGAATTGCGACTAATCTGTTGCGTACTATACCCATGACTTAAAAAAGAGTAGAATAGAAAGAATGTATTATCAGCATTTGAGTCCTCTACCAAAACCTGTTGTCTGGGTAGGTCTTCCTGAACAGCTTGGACTGTGGAAAGTTGTGGTCTTCTTCAACGTTAGTCTGAATTATATATTTTTTTCTTTCTGACGTTGAATTCTCATTTCCCTTGTATCCTCAAACAAAGCAGAAAGCCCGTCAAAAACAATTCCCCGAACAATTTCCTTAATAGAAGGCATGTAAAATGACCCGGGTTGTTGACTTCTTGATGAAAACTGGCCAGGATATCGTCTGCAATCTTAAGGTCTTCCGGAATCCGGCTTTGGGGGTTTCCTCATCGGCAGTCTCTGGAGCCACTGGTTGTTGGGGTCTGGCTACACTGAGTCCCTTGGTGATTGGCTGTAGCCTCAAAAGCCGATGATTAGCAGCGTGAAGTTTGGTATAGGCAAGGTGCGAATCCTGGCTGATCGTTTTAACCGTAGTTTGGAGCTTTTTAGCTGGGTTGTAATGGTCGTTTAGAACCCTATGTTGTTGATGTTTTCTCGCGGCGTGGTTGGATTTCCTGCAAATAGTGGCAGAGATGGTGCTACTGTAGTGTTTCTGACTGTAATGGTGGTTGGAGATGTTAATGTTTCGATTGCTGGTGTTGTTGATTTGTATGTAGACCCTCGATCACTAGATGTGGTGACGTTGATGTTGTTTTGCTGTTGATGACAGGCGTTGTGTTTTCAGATCTTGGTCCTCTGATCGGCGTGGTGTCTCTGTCTCTCCCGGCTACAGAAACTACTGACAGGCTCCTC
>PRKT01002906.1:0-10956 GCA_003671525.1 Saccostrea glomerata | reverse complement strand
AGTTAACCAGTAGTTAATCAACAAAGATTGCATTGAAGTCTATAGGGGAAAGCGGTTTTTTTTTTTCAAAATAAAAATTCAAATTATTTGAATATCAATAAATCCTGCGAAGGAAAGATGCATTGAAACATTAAAAATAGAATGATAATTGAAAACAATTTTTTTACCAGCTAAAATTTTTTTAATTGATTTTTTTTCCTATTAATTTAAAAAGGGGAGATAACTCTTACAAAAATTCAAGGTCATGAATTATGACACATCCCACTGAACATACTTATAGTAATAAATGGGAAGTATGTCTAAATAAACTGAGTATTGAATTTGTTCCTATTAGGCATTGAAGACCTTAAGAAACAGATTAATCTTAATGTCTGTGAAAATGATTTTATGCATTCTGTATATATAATTATGTGTTTAAAAACTTATATAATTATAAGGAATAACTGGTTTCAACTGTGGATGATACTGACGAAAATTTTGAATCAGGTCTCTAGCAACGGTTTCAAAAGGTGACACCCCCTCAAAAAATGTTATTTATCTGTTCAATTGTGGGTAAATATTCAGAAGGAACATAGTATGGTTTAAGACCAGAACAACCCTCAGAAATGTTATAAATTTCGTGATAAACATGCATTTGATTAGATTAAACATTTTCTTTTGTCGTGTTTCCAAACTGGCTTTTCGGGAATAAAAATTAATGCACTTAGTAAACATGATGCCAAATTAGCCATTAAAGAAAACATGATGTTATATACCCTCTCGTGCCGAGAGTTGAATTTTTGATACATTTATTTTCCTTCCACAATTTTAGAATGTTTTGCGGTTTTGGCTGAATAAGGGAGTAGATGGGTTTAGAGGTGACGCCATTCGAAAACTGTTCGAGTCTCAAAATTTGACTAAAAACGAAAATGGCATAAAAGTAAGTTTTTAAAACCCTTAACGACACGTTAGTATACTTTTAAAGAGAGAAAGAAAGCCGACACACTGAAGGAAATAGACGTTTAATGGGGCATTGTTCTTTTTAAGAATTTGACCAGAAACCTTCCTGATATTTATCCATTGATGAAAGAATGGAAGAAAGAGTTCGACAAGTTCAGCGGAAGTAAAGGACAAGAGAAGTACTGCTTATTTCTCATTACTACATTGTGTCTATCTCTACATTAGAATTTAGCTTAGTTTTATTTTTTTATTCATGCAAATTATATTAAAATACAGAGAAAAAGCATTAAGCAATTCAAAAACATTTGATTGATTATCTTTCAGAATACTGATAGCAGAATCATACGGAATTACGAACGAGATGCGAGATTCGTACTACGAGGTGGACACAATACCTTTCAACTTTGCGTTTGTTCAGAAACTTAACCGATCTTGTGAGGCTCGCTGTATTCAAGAAATTATACAGTCTTCTTTGGAGGGTCTTAAAGACGACTGGTGGCCTAATTTTGTGGTAAATTTGTTAATTTTAGATAAAGTAAAGCTGAAAAAATTGAGAACAATCAAAGTGTTGTCATCAACCTCATTGAAAAATTCGCTTAACTTATATTTTGTTTTTTTTTTAAGTTTATAAATAATGAATTATTTTATTATTTCATTGTTGTTTTCTTAAATTGCAAATGAATTATGAATGAGTTTCTTAACTTTCTTTTAGCTAGGAAGTCACGATGTATCTAGAATAGCCAACAGAATGGGAACAGAATTAGTTGATGTATTTAATATGCTCCTGTTAACACTGCCAGGTACACCAACAACATATTACGGCGAAGAACTAGGGATGAGGAATACGTTCTATACATTCAACGAGAGTCGAGATCCAGCTGGACTGAATTACAAGGTTACTTATACTAATCTAGCTACTAGTGTCTCGAAAAGTTGTTTTGTCCTCATTTCATTATATAACTTTTATATGACTTTTATAAGAATTTTATAAATGGGCTTGTAAACGTGTATATACATTTTGATTATACTGACACCATTGCCATCATATGCAACATGTCAAAGAACTTCTTTGCAAGTCAAGTGTTTTGGTTTTGCTTTGCTCCCCACAAATGTTTGTGAGAAGGCTTTTTAACACTTAATTTTCAAAGATGGTCTTCAAAAAATTGTTACAATTTTATAGGAGGACTATTTAAAGCACACACGAGACCCAGGAAGGTCGCCAATGCAGTGGAACTTCTCCACAAATGCTGGATTTTCTAATGGGACCCCATGGTTACACGTGAACCCCAATTACCCAGTGTTAAATGTAGAGGTTCGAGAAAATATTTTGTATCGTTTACTTTTACAGAATGCTTACTTCTTTATTATTTTTATGAAATATTATACTGGTATACCTTACATACATTTTGCTTGGTTTTGTTTTAGAAACAACTGTCTGTAAACGCCTCCAGTTTGAACACTTATAAGAGTCTTGCTAAACTGAGACAGCGTCCATCATTTACCATTAAGAAAATTTCTTTCTCGACTGTCAACGACAACATCATTTCATACATTAGAACTGATGTTAAGCAACCAAAATACTTGGTTGTTATGAACTTTGGGTCACGTGATTCCACTGTGGACTGCAGCGCCTCTCCTGTGGATGCTTCGGTGGGGAACGTCGTCCTTTCCGTTGACAATTCTCTTACAGGAACTTCAACACACATGGATGGAGATATCATAAACTTAAAGAAAATCACTCTGAAGAGAGGACAAGGAATTATTGTTAAAATATGAAAATTGTTTTGCTTCCATAGTATATGTGTACCGACACAGAATATGGCAAATCTGCTCACATTGTTAATGATAACATTTTATCTTCTCTTGCTAGCTTTAAATTTTTACTAATGGATATAGACGGGTAATTAAGAGAATTGTTTTTAGTAATGTCAGAAGAGTTCATCTGATAATTTAAATTAGTGAAATAACCATTAACTTCTCAAGAATAACTAAATAAAGTTGGCAACACTGGTGACAATTGTGATTGATTGCTGGTCTGAAATCGTTTTTAACTTCTTCAGGCATCGTCTCAAGCCACGGTCTTGTGCTCTCCAGAATTGGACAGAGCGTACATTTTGCCGTGGATTGCAACGATCTTCTTCAGGCATTCTGCAAATTATGTACCCTTTGCTACTAGTACGATTCTGATAATTGAGGTTCAATATGGGCTAATTGTATTCGGCGCGCTCGCGCAACAGATTTTGTTTATAAAATTTATCGCTTATAAAGCATCGGGCTCGATATCCTCTACTAATCAAAGTACTGAAAGTTCTGATAGGTGTTGATTTTAATGACGGTGTTTCACGCGTTGTTCACAACTTTTTCAAGTTATGTTCATTTATGCTCCATAAGGAAGTTTGTTTGAATTAAATAAAAAGAAAATGACACGATTATACAGAGTCAAAAAGGTCAGGTTTGTTATGATCTCACCATAACCTTAGAATGATATGCCAAAAAGTGTAAGTCTTTTTCTCTGTTCAATTTTTTTTCCAATAAATTGAAATGGTATTTTTCTGACCAAAAGTTTGTTTATAAGGGCTATTAATAGCAAAGTCATTTCTGTAACTAAACTTTCTCCCCATCCTCAGACCTCTAATAGTTTTAGTAGTACTATTATTTTAAAACGTAACAATTCCCGTAACAAGGAATATTTTTTAAACACTGATATTAATGTATTGCAGCTTTATAGCCATGAAAATCAAGTCTTTAAAAGGGAGTTTATACTCTACTAAACTCTAGAATGTAGGGTCAAAACGTAATACTGGTAAATTTTAATTTGTTACATTGGCGTCGAAAGCAAATTGAAAAGGGGGGGAGGGGTAAGTGAATAAAAAAAAAATAAAACCTGAAAAATCTGAACTACCACTTACCCTTCTTCGACTACACTGCAACGTATTGCCTGTTGAAAGCGGGGGCTAAACCTACGCCCCAATGTTTAATATGATGTCTATCTGTGTAAGCCCCTTCCCCCTGTTCCCAGGCCTAATAGTATGTGTTCCACATTAAATAAATTTATAAAAACCAAAGCACTCAATATATTTTAAATGCTATAATTAAAGTTACTTGGAGTGGAGTTTGGAGTCAATTTTTGGAGTCTGAGATTTTCTTTCATCATAATGGCATTTGTATGATTGTCTTTAATATTCTAAAATAATCTTTTGGCAAGATAAACCTCTAATTTAATAAATAATTGGTACATTTGTATATACATTGTTAGTATGTTGAACATCATTATTGAACTAATAACCACCTAAATCAAAATTAATTGATAACTTCCTACAACTATTAACCTAAATAAAACTGATTGGTAATGTGGTCAAAGACCTAATAATTCTAACAAATCGTTGTAATTTGAAATTTCTAAGAACGACAAAGTCAGCTAGGGGTCATGTCACTACATGTAAAAAATAAGTCAATTAAAGCAAGTTAATTAATTTTTTCAATTTAATATATCCCTCTTAGAAACCAGGAGGGTATATAGTAATGGGATGTTTGTCCGTCCATCTGTCTGTACCTCAGTCTGTCTGCTACGCTTTGTTGTACCCTCAGAGAATCTTTATTATATAATGCCATTGTGCACTTTTTATTTTACTTTTTCATCCTACACATATTTTGGGTTACCCATTGCAAAACATGGAGACTGCCATTATATTCATATGTGAGGCAAGGGTATCATTTATGTCTTGAATAAACCAAAAAAAATGAAAAGAAGGTGCAGTGTGTTCTGCTAAAATGATTTTTGATGGTTGTAAGGCACTTGTATCCCTTATACAGAATGTTTAGGGTATTATTTTATAAGAACTACATAAAAATGATAGAGGTTATTATGTACGTGAACAAATTTACAAAAATCAAACAACCTTGTAACAGTTAACTAACCTACATATACAGCTGTGTGGTCCAAATCTTGTAAAAGTTTCAACAGACATAACAGAGATGTGACAGAAAGATATAATTTAGATTAGGGGTTTTTATCACCTTCCAATTATGCAATGAAAGCAATAAGTTTCAAAATTGATATAACAGTTAAATTTAATTAAACAGGATATACTGTCACTGTTTTAGGTAACATACTAGTAATAGTTGATAATGAAAGATCTTTCAGTTACATAATCTCAAAGAATTGTTACTGTAAGTGTTACATAATTATGTTTAAAGAAAATCTCAGACTCCAAATATTGACTCCAAACTCCACTCCAAACTCCACTCCATAACTCAACTTACTTACAATGTATAAACAAATGTACTAAATATTTATTAAAATAGAGGTTTATCTTGCCAATAGATTATTTTAGAATATAAAAGACAATCATACAAATACCATTTCTGTAAAAAAAAAATCTGCATAATTATGTTTAAAGAAAATCTCAGACTCCAAAAATTGACTCCAAACTCCACTCCAAACTCCACTCCATAACTACACTCCAAGACTCCAGTCCATGAATTACACGGTGCCGTTTAATATGATGTCTATCTGTGTAAGCCCCTTCCCCCTGTTCCCAGGCCTATGTGTTCCACATTAAATAAATAAAAAAAAAAAAAAACACTCAATATATTTTAAATGCTATAATTAAAGTTTGGAGATATATATACTAGAGAGAGAGAGAGAAAGAGAGAGAGAAAGAGAGAGAGAAAGAAATCGAAAGTACTATTGGTCAATGCCAAAATTTGGGTAAATTTCGGATTACTCTTGCACATCTTGTAGTAAGGCATGCATTTATCAAAGGGGATCCAGATCCCTGGTAAATTCAAATTTAAATTCAAATCTAAACTGACATAGTAAAATTACTATAAAGTTATGCCGCGGACCTCTTCCCTTTGCTATTTAAGCCACCACCTCCTAGGGAAAATTTTTCTGGATCCACCTAACAAAATATTACAATCGGGCTCGGGCTGTCAATTCAATATAATCGATAATGCTTAAATTATATAGAAAATCGCTGTCTTTTGAGCGTTTTAATGCAGGGAGTAAATACTTTTGTGATATTGGGATGAGATGGATGCGCTAGCGCGCCGACGCGCCGAATACAATTAGCCCAGTACTGTTTAATATAGCACAGCACGTCTAACAGCAGATGGAGCAGAAAACAAAGACAGTAAATGTGAATGTCAAAAATCTCTGCGAGGTTCTAATAACAGCATATTAAATTTGTCATTTTTATTTTTCGTGCTCTTTTGGAACTCTCTAAAAAGTTCATAATGCATTTTATGCCTGTCCTTGAGTATATATGTATGTATGTCTATTATCATGATTATAAATTTATTTCGACTTTTTGTTTTATTTTTTTTCAGGAAGAAAAGATTCAATATCACAAGTTATTTATAGCAATTCTATTTTTAGAACCGATGTAACATTAGGACAAGTCAAACCAAAATTATAATTTAATGACATTTAAATTAAGCACTTTTGTTGTGCGTTCCTGATAAAGTGTTAAAGGTAACTAATTGATTATTTTGAAACCTTTTTTGGGAACCTGTAAGTATTAAGATATCGATATACATGTCAATAAATATTTTTTTTAAAAACTGAGTGTTTTCTTTCTTTATCATGTTTATTGATAAAATTCAAATGTATGCACACCAGGATCTTCATACACGATTTCATGCATATTGGTCAAGTAAAAGTTTTCTAGGACACGCTGATTACACAGTTTTGATTCTCGTTTGTTGCTCACTACGTTACAGTTTGTTGTATCGATCTCCATTGGTTCCTCTTGGTCAGGCACAATAGAATCCCCTTCACCCTGCTCCTTCCCTCCCCAGCCTGCATTCATCGGAACATAAGGCCCAGCCTCGATCTGTCCACCTTTCACTGATAGCTTGACCATCTCGTAACGGTCCAAATAATCCAAATAAGTTGAAAGTGGGTCTTCAAAGTTAGGTGTGTGTAAAACGAATAATACTGCTTGAACACAATCGTCAAATGAGTTACACGTTGAATTCCATTCATCTTCGTCCAGTGTACTTATGCATACTTTTAAGTCAACTGAAATATTGTCCAGAGATTCTTCTGATAAAATGTCTTCTGAGAATTCCTCGATATTTGGATGGAATATTAGAGTCTGACACGTTACTGTTGGTGGATAATTAGGCCAGTCCTGACTAGTTGTGGATATCTATGAGAATAAAAGGCTGTGGTTACAGTATTGAGAATTGCCTACAAATATGTCAGAATGTAATTGTAATATTCGAACAAACAACATGAACAATATTATATGTAAAATGCAGTGTCAGTATATTGGGAATGACTCAATTTTTATAAATAGAATAGACTTTCTCAGAAATATAAAAAGCACATAAGTCTGGTTTTGTAAGCCTTATGCCATGATTAAAAGTTGATTATTGATTTCAAATATACTCAGTATTTAATTACAGTGCACAGGGTGTATGATTGATAATTTAATTAAATGAATGTTTAGATACTTGATTTATGTTATAATTGTTTCTATTTGCAAATTTATAAATTTTCATGTACCTTAAAAACATATTTCCCTGAGCAATATGGTCCGCCTGAGGGACAGATTTCTACCTGGAAGCTGAATTCGTCATCGTCACTCTCATCTGACCATGACAAGACGCAGGCCTGCCCGTCTATAAATAGAATCGCATAATGATTTAAAAGAATTTTAACATGGTTAATGTACATACATTTACATTAATTTTGCCCATGTTCAAAACTTTATACTAGTTAAAACAAAGCAGAACTTTGATGGTACAAATGTACACATACCATCATGCATGATGCAACTTAAAAAAAACAGTGAAGATGTAGGCTACATGTACATGTACAATGCATGTACAGTTCCATAACATTTATACAGATCTATGGAAATGGTTTAAAGGTACGTAGTATGACCAGACGTGATCTTTACACCTACCTGAAAAGCTATCGATGGTTTTCAGTAATTTGAAGAAGTCCTTCATTAAACTCCTTTTTGATGCCATGATTTGAATGAGACGAAACGCTTGAGTTTTTCCTTTATATTTCAACTTATTGTGGAACTAAAAATAGATCTGATACTCTCAAGGAAATTCCCATATAGACTGGCAATTTATATATATAGACTGACAATACAACTGAAGTAATGTCTGGTGTTGCGCTACTGTTCAAAGAAAAAATGTTGAAATCTAAATTTAAACTATGGATAATTTTTTATCAATATTTAAAGTTTTGCACTTAGCTTAATTATATAATGAGTATTTCACTCCACTTGTATATATGATTGAGGAAAAGTGCTGTTCTCTGTGTAAAAGTTTGTTAAAGATCGATCGTAAGGTCATTATGTACAATTGCTTTAGTTTTCATTTGATGATCATGTCGTTGAATATATAATAATTAATGAATTATCCTAATGAAAGTATCTTTAAGACAAACAAGCTTAAAATTTGTTGATCATAAAAATTCTTTATTCTTGTATTCTATATATATTTAAACATGTTAAAAAACATATTAAATATTTTGGATAATTCATAACCAAATTAGCCTATATATAGTAACTGGAAAAGATATCTCACATGTAAGGTTATCTAATAATATTTTTAATTTGAACATTTAAATACGTTAAAAATGGGAGGGGCAGTCACATGCAGACACATATCAAGTTGTTTCAGAAATAGATTTTTAACTCATATAGTATATTATACAATTATTGCGGCTGTTTTTGAGGTCAATACAATGGTTTAGCCACCCGAGGAGTACAATATTCACCGAGCCCGAAGAGCGAGGTAAATACATGTATTGTACATGTACTTATTTGAAAGGGGTTAAATCATCGTATTAACCTCAGCAATAATTGTTTTGTTATATGATTAAATTATTAAAACAAATCATTACTTGTTGACAATTTTTGAAGTCCCAACCAATCACCCAGATAACACAAAAACATTTGAAAAATGTTTTTAAAACATTTTCAAATGTTGCGAAAACATTCTAAAAAATGTTTTAATCACGTGATTTTGTATGGTTTTTTCAACGTTTTTAAAACATTTTAGTGAAATATTTCAGCAAAATGTTGTCAGAACATTTTCTTAAAATGTTGCAAAAACATTTTCAATAATGTTTTAATCACGTAATTTTGTATGGTTTTTTAAACGTTTTTAAAAAATTTTAGTGAAATATTTCAGCAAATGTTTCCGGAACATTTTCCTAAAATGTTACAAAAACATTTTTCAAGAATGTTTTAATCACGTGATTTTGTATGTTTTTTTTATGTTTTTAAAACATTTTACAAAATATTTCAACAAATATTATCATAACATTGTTTTTAAATGTAACAAAAACATTTTCAAAAATGTTTTATTCACGTATAATTTGTATGGTTTTTAAAACGTTTTCAAAACATTGAAGTCGATGTTGCAAAAGTATTTTTCCTGAAATTTTACTTTTTCTTATTAAATAATGATATATTTATATTTAAAAAAAATAAACACAAATTATATTTAATTTTTTAACCTTTAATACAAATCCATATTCAATATGTTAATCACATTTAAATTGCATTCTCGGTACAAGTTTTAATTTTTTTCTTTCAAGTCACCGGATTTTTAAAGGTTGAAAACGGCGTCTAATCCATTCACTGAATTTTAAAAGAACAGAATTACAGAAATCACAGAATCACAGAAATTCCTGTTCACTGTATAGGTTGAACAGAGCGGCGGATCTATAACACCTCTGTCAACGCGCGATCGGCAACGCGGATGCGATCGGCAACGCGGATAGTTAAACTCAACTACATGAGGAAGATGAGGTTAAATAAAACATTATTTTGTCCTATTTCCTCGCAATTTTCCTTCAACATTTCTGACTTTTTAAATGCTACTAGACATGTTCAATACTATAAAAGTCTCCTACGCATTAAAAATCACCATATATTATGTTAAAGTTAAGTTTTCCTTGAACATGAGTGCCCTAACGTGACACATAAAGCTCGTTTAAGTGGTATTTCTTACCTTATTACGTATACCCGACAGTCCAAAAGGCACATTTGCATTGTAAATAGGTAAATCATAAATTTTAAATCCGATTTGAAGTTCTTCATCAAATAGAAAGCGTTGAAATAACGGTTTGAAGTGAACACATGCCAAACGTTTTGGCGATCGGCAACGTTCTATATGCGATCGTACAACAAAGAAAATATGATAAACATGCGATCGTGCAACTTGAAATTTATAAAATACTTTTAATGAAATAAAGTAATAGATAGCCAAGTGGTATGGGTGGAAAGTCTGTCGAAATAGAACGAGATACCGAAGTAGTATAAGGAGCCTAGCCTGGGGGTTCAACTGAGTGCACTTTTGGGGCTGGGGGGATAGGGGGTTCAACTGAGTGCAGCCCCTGGGGTAGGATAGGGGGTTCAACTGAGTGCAGCCCCTGAGGGGGATAGGGGGTTCAACGTAGTGCAGCCCCTGAGGGGGATAGGGGGTTCAACTGAGTGCAGCCCCTGTGGGGGATAGGGGGGTCAAGAGAGTGCAGCCCCTGTGGGGGATAGCCGGGTCAATTCATTACATATAGCCCCTAAATACGGAGTGTTTACACTGTGTTTACATTATACTATACGCTGCTACTACGATTTTGGCAACGACTAAAGAATGTCATTATGACGTCACGCTTCACAGTCTAGACGATCTAGCCAGCCAGCCGGTTCAAACTGGATTTCCTCAAAACAATAACAAACCTGGATTTTCTGAAAACAAAGAACACTAACACACAATAACAAGGCAATTTTTATTCAGAATGAAAATACAATCATACACTGTCTTCTTAATTTTTTCCCTCTCCTTTTTCTTGAGATTGTTTTTCTTCAGGCGATAGAGGGATGCGACAATTTACATACACTTTATAAATAGACCTATCTGTAAAAATTCCTATAAGCTTCTTTTCTTCCCTAATCCTCTTTTCTCCCAGTTGATGAAAACAATCCACATGTGAAATTTTCCAGGAACTCTTCTCCGGCATATAAGGTTCAGTCAGGATCTCCA
>PRKT01002901.1:0-11022 GCA_003671525.1 Saccostrea glomerata | reverse complement strand
ACAAAAGCGATATTTGGCAATTTGGGCTTTGGTCGAAAACGTGATGGAGGGCTCGGCAAGCCTCGCCCTCCATCATATTTCCTTATCCTCGCCAAAATATCGCTTATATTTCAATACAGTAACCATGTAATGATGTATTTATATAACTAAGACCGTTAAGTAAGAGTGATACCTGTTAGGGCAGGCTGAAACGTCGCACACCAGGGGCTTTGTCTGGTCATGGGATGTCTCCATCTCCTGCTCCGTGGTCGGGGGAGCCGTGTTTTCTTTGATCGGATCATCGTAATCCTCAGCAAAAACCTCCTCCACTTCCTCAACTGAAAAGTTAACAACTCACCTCAACAAACAGAGAAGTCAATGGGAGCATAATCCATAATGTTACAGAGGAAATTCGAAATGCATTTGCATGGCATTATTTCCAATCATTAAAAAATTATATGCTTTTGTACGGTTTATTATTAGAAATTACTCACCACGTTTATTTTGCTCCTTGGTTACAATCCCTCTTTTCTTTAGTTTTGCCAGCAATGCAGCTGGAAGTGGCATTTTTGTGTAATCTTAGGCAACTTTACATGTAAAATCACGAGAGATTCCGACTGCCATCTCAAAGTCAACACGTACCTGAACCAAGTCGTAATAGACCTAATGAATTTAAAATATGTTTTAAAATCACAAGTACCCGACGTTATTTATTTTTCTTTGAAGATAAAAATATAACCCTACACAATATTGGGATATATATTTTATTTAAAGATAAATAAGTAAAGTAACGTTAAAATTCAGTTCCATGATTTCTAAAGAAAATGATGAATACTACGTCAATATTTTGAGCAAAAGTCACTGAGCGCAACTCTGCTCAAGATCAATATTTTGTTTTAATGTGTAGAATAATAATATATATGAAATTTGTAAATAATGTTCTTGGACAGACCTGCGCTTAATAAATTTTATAGTAAAAATTGAGCAAATTTATAATTTTTCCTCTTTCTGAAAATAAAAAAATCCGAATAGTTCATGATGTCATAAAAACAAAAACAAGTCAAATGTCTACATGTACCTTGAAACTATAATAGTTTTCTTAATTTAGATTTCTTATACAATATTATACAATTTAGCTCATTTCAAGAAATTTTCAAAATATGACTTTTCTGGGGGCAAAAATATGCAATATACCGTATATATAGTTCTTTGCACGAAAATTACTTCTGTTGCTTTGAATCAAACACATGTACATGTATATACACCATTACATAAGTACTTGCATGACATTTATAAATATTACTGAGTAACTGATAAGAAATTAATCATAATTCCCATTTTGTGACGGAAGCTTGGAGACATGATTTGCAAGGGTTTTTGTCATGTTTGTATTTTTATCTTCTCTCTGGAATACATTTATTTTTTGTTAGTGAAAAGGATCCTTTTGAACGATCCTTCACTGTTACAGTCTCAGATTCATGACTTGAAGATCAAATTAATGGACCTTACATCGAAGTATAATGCACAAGAAGTGGCCTTAAATGACCTGAAATCCAAATACAATGACATCGTGACCATTAATAACGATCTGAGTATTAAACTGCAGTCAGTCAAAGGTAATTCAAGACACACTACTAGTATTTCTGGTATAGGTTTCTTTTCTTGTTTTGAAAAATATATTGCTACAGCAACAGACACATATTGCTACCATGAATGCTGAAAATTGTATTTCGGTTATTTTATTTTTGCACAATATTAGGGACTGTAAGTAAAGATTTTGTGAAAATTTTCTTTGTTCTTTTTCAAGAAAGAATTTGCCACCCAATTTCAAATCCTACTCATTGTATATTTCTGTTAACAGCTGGAGCCATGTTTGTCCGATGGGGTAAAATAGTATGTCCTTCTAATGTCACAGAACAAATATATTCAGGTATCGTTTTTTTTGATAAAAATGATAAAAAAAAATTATATTTAAATCAAATCAAACGTTACAAATATACATTGTACACTGATTGTATGTTGTTTTGCCTTGTGTTCGTGAATTTTTCACTCAGTCGGAAGAGCGCTCGTGATCGGAAGGTCGAGTGTTTCAATCACGGCCGCGACTGACCTTAGTCGATGAAAATAGGAAGCAACTGTTCTTTTGCCATGTAAGTGCTCGGCTCTTTAAAGTTTCGGGTCCTTTGCATGAAACCTTAAAAATCGTGGTCACGCTAGGCGTTGGCAAGATAAAGAACTTTCACTGATCAATGACCTTGAGTGCCACGTAAAAGTCTATTTCTGGACACCTTCACTGGTAAATGGTGACGTCTCTTTATGGATGAAAAATTTCTCGAAAGGGACATAAAACAACATACAATCAATCACTAATAAAATTGTAACTTTTTACTCGTAAAATACTTCTCATTTATTTAGACCTTTACTAAGCACACACGAACATTGAGCAGATAGGATTCTTGCCGACGCCTGGACATCGTGATACGGGGCCCCGGTTTGAAGGTCTTATCCCAATCGCATCATCTCGGGTCTTTCCGCCAGAGGTCGGAAAAACAACCTCGAATGTATTAACATCACCGGATGTTAAAAATTTATACATCTTCCTGTTTATTCAAATGTAGGAAAGACAGATTTAGAAGTGCCTTCTATAGTATATTCTAAGTAATATCATTACATTGAATAAAGTTAAACTCCAAATTCCACAGATAAAAGGTCTCCATGCATTAATTTCAAAGATCGTGAAAAGGGAGGGCTGTCATGGCGTCTACCATATACATTCGAGGTCGTTTTTCCGATAGTCGGAAAGGCCCGAGAAGTTGCGATTGGGTCTTATCCGAGAGACACGCAACTTTCGCTTCCAATATTGTCTTGTTTATCCTGTGCGCCTGGCAAAGGAACAGTAAATGTTGCTAACTATTTTATTTTACCGACTTAGCCAGATAGGTTTGCCGGCCCCAGAATTTGAACTCATGTCATGACCTTTCAATTATCGTGTACATGCATATAATATTAACCGGTAAACAGATTAATTATAATGATTGATTGATTGTATTTTGGGTCCAACTTGAGACTTTCTGAAATCATATTGAGACGTCACCATATACCGATGAAAGAATTGTAATTTTAAAAATATTTTAAAGTAATTTGAGAGGGTATTATTTCACAGTCGTCACCATTAAGTTCTTTAGTCTTAGGGATCCTGCAAGACTGTCCTTGGTTTCAAAAACGCTATCTTCTAATCAAACCGTGAGCAACCATCATTAATCTAAAATAAAACTGACATTTTAATGTTTAGTTGGTTTGTACCGCTCTTACTATAACAATGTACAGTTGTATAATGTTCCTCAAGTGATTATCCTATACTGGGCAAAATAAGTTAGGGATCGTATTTTTACACAGGAATAATATTTTCATACCCATGAATTTATGTGACAACAAGGCTTATGTAGTTTTAAAAACTTGTCATTAACACGATTCGATACTTAAATCACACATGTTTAATGAGTTTTGGGACATATTGGTCAAGAAAGTACGTGGCGTTAAAAAAGTAAGTGGAAGAATGGAAGCATACTAGAAGTATCAAAGAGGGTTTTCTTTAGTAAACATAAGAAAATTTCAGTACATCTGGCCAGAACTGGTGATAAGACGCTATGAGGAGGCATATGAGTACGGACGAACACTCCATGGCAGCAGGGATGCTGGAAGCTGGCAAAACGCAACGTCACTTAGCAGAAAGACTTAACTTCAGTATCTTTCCTAAAGCGGAATTAACGGTTATGAAACCGATATTTACAGGCAGAAAACTGTCAAAAAAGGCCAAAATCGGGACGTCCAAGGTGTACGGCAGTCCGTGAGGATCGCTTTTTTGGCCAATTTTGCAGAAACACACCGCTTCCAAAGTGCTCTTAAGCTTAATACTGTGCATCAGAGAGCCACGGACAGACGGATTTCTACTCAAACAGTTTGAAACAGAATTCAGGAAGCAAATCTCAAGGCCCGCCAAGTCGTTTTCTAGACCTGAAGTTAATTGAACATGCCTTGAACATTCTTTTACAACGCATTTCAGTTCGTCTTACACTTCCCTAAAATCGACGGGAGCTTCAGACAGCATTGCAGGAGAAATGGCAACAGATCCCTCAGGCTAGCCTTGGACGGCTGATGGGCAGCATGGGTCTGCGCTGCAGGACCTCGCGGGGAGGTCATACAGAATACCGGCAATCATTTTAGTGACGTTATTGGATTTTTCTGAAAAAAATCTCATGTTCAGGTCTACCCCCATCGTCGGAAACCCACGGTCGGTCTCACTTCTCTTACCAGAAGCGAGACCGACCGTGGGTTTCCGACGATGGTCTACCCCCAACATGCCGAATTCTAAAGTGACCGTAATGAACAATTCGTAGTGTGTGTTCAAACAAATTTATCACATCCAATGTTTAATTTTCACTTTTTGAATATAAAATATGATACTAAACATAAAACTGCATTCTATTTTCTATGATACAGTATTTGTGAAACATATTTAATTTGATGATCCTTAACTTTTTTTTGTCCAGTATAAATTAAATATTCATTAGACCATAGCTAAAAGAAATGTTTTTTTGGTGAAACTTTGTAGTATAGGTATAAATTTGCAACTCATGATTCTAAGTTCCTTAAAAAGCCCATTTATGCTCATTAATCTGATGAACAATGTTTGGTATTTTTGGATTTCACTATTTAATTAGCTATCTCAAACTATATAAGCTGCCATGTGTGCCGAAGAATCTAATAAATTATTTTGATTCAAATTTGTCCGTTGTTGTCCATGTTGTCGTAGGCTTTTTTAACTCACATGCACACACTAGTATTCATATTCCTTTCCAAAACCACTAATTACGCCAACTTTAGCAAAACGTCGCACACAGTATCCTTTTGTAAAAAAGAATTAATTCCCAAATGACAATAAAGAACGTTTTTTAGGGTTCATCGGTGGTTCAAGTTTTAATTCGCGTGGTGGAGCAGCGGGGTATGCATGTCTTCCTCCGGACCCTGCTTTTGTATCTGTCAGTTCAGCGCATTTTCTTTACATGCGTGGTGCCGAGTATGATAACCATCAAGCAGGAATACTTCATGGTAATGACGCCCCCTGTGTCGTCTGTCGTAGCAGAGCGGAAGTAAGTACCATGATGATTCCTGGTAAAAGTACCCGTTATACTCTGGTTGGACTAGACAGTATCTTGGGTACCTTGCAGCAGGACATGAAACTATGCCTTCAGCAACTCAATTTATCTGCATAGACGAACACCCTGATTCTCTCTTCGGTGGCCAAGGAGGGTCGATGGATGGTCGGTTCATATCGTCGGTCAGAGCAAAATGTGGCGGCTCTTTAGAATGTCCACCTTATCATGACCAAAGTGAACTATCATGCGTGGTATGTACAAAATAAAGATTTATATAAAGAACATTTTCAAATGAAAGGCCTTTTATGTTAATAAAACATGTACATAGATCGACCGACATAACAGAAAATAATCAATGAATCTGTTATCACGGTTTTTTACTATTTATCTGTTTTTTATCAAGACATAAATTAATGATATCTCATGCATAAATGGACAAATGCAGCAAATAGATGCTGTCATATGATAGAAATACCTAACAAGTTTATCTCTAAAATTAATGTATACGACATACGCTAGCTCTCTTGTGCTTGGGTAACGAAGAAGTCAAAGAAGTAATCAAGTTATTTTATATTTATACGATATGGAATGTTTTCTCCTCCTAGGCACCTGATCCAACCTCTAGAATTTCCAGAGGTCAGTGTTTTTATGTCCTCTATACAAATTAATATTATTTGTGAATTTTGTGATATCGATCACTGTTCGTGATCTTCACACTTTTCATTATATTATAAAAATAGGTATAAATGTATTCATTTGGGCATATAATTCACAAATGAGTAAATAAACACAAAGAACAAGGTACAGTTTCAATACAAATTAAGCCCTTTATTTTTCAAAAATATGAAAGTCATATAAAAATTAAAATTCTATGTTTCTAATTCAAAGGAATTCCATGCAGTTAGAATACACAAATCAGTTTTCTCATATGACCTCCTAAATGCTAATTGTGACGTTTTAACTTGTGCATTTTCCCGTATTTTCTTAAAAAGTTGAAGAAGACATTACTTTTCAGTTGAATTTTCTGAAAACATACTCTGCCACCGTCGCCCACAAAGATTTTAAGACGTGTGATTTTTCAAAGCAGTTTTCATAATATATCCAAAAATTGAAGTGGGTGAGGGTGGCAGACACAATTTTCTAAAGAAAATATGCGCAAAAATGAGTATTTCTGAGGGTATTTTGCATTAAACTTAGAAATATAACAAATTAATGACGTCATATTTCCAGAACAGTCCTCTTTCATGCCGTATTCTTTAATGATTTATAATATTCATTTACTCAACTTTTGTTAAAGCCAATTTCACAACTTTTTAAGAACACTAAATTTTTAGGACACAATAAAACCCTAACTGTACCTTCTTCTTAAAACCTCTTTCTCAGTATGTTAGTATTTCAAATCATAAAAACTTCACTGTGATGAAATGATTTCTTACTTAAAAGAGTGAGTTTTCGACAAAAAACTTTTTTGTAAAAAAAAAGGAAGAGAAAATCAGCCCCAGATTTTGAAACACTACAACCTTGTAGAACTTGTTTTACTATAGAACTTACAACTAAGACAAAGAGGATGCGTTTGTAAAACACTGAATCAGATGCCCTCGTATTGCAGCTTTTGGCGAGGGTTGAAGTTTCTCAAATACAAATGCAACTCCAAGGTCAAAGTCAAGAGAGAAAAAAGTGCCCCCGTATGGTAACAAATTAGCGAAGATTAAACTTTTCTTAAATGCAAACTCACTGGAAACAATTCAAATTCAAAGAACTGTTGTCCCCCGCGTTCGGTGTCTTTGTGGGTGAGATGTCAATTTCTAAGAAACTTTGTCTTAAAGATGAACGCCCTATCATATGTCATTTAAGAATTATCGCTGAAGTTGATTCACAAGTTTTTTTAAAGTAGGTCAAACTCGAAGGTCAAGGTCAGAAGGTCATATTTCTTTGTATCGAATGAAAGAACTTCTCAATATAATTAAATATGTAAAGAATGAAAGCCCTATCTCTTACCGTTCAAAAGTTATTGCCAAGTTTAAGTTTTTTCATATGTACAGAAATCTCCAAGGTCAATAGGTCAAGGTTATTGGTGTCCAATAAAAGATCTTGCCACAAAAATACATATGTGAAATATGAAAGTCCTAGTATCTACCATTCAAAAGTTTTGGCTAAAGTAAAAGTTCGGATTTTTTGTGTAAAAATGGGTCAAAATCCAAGGTCAAGGTCAAAAGGTCAAAGTTTGTAGTACTCAAAGAAAGGTCTTGTCACAAGGAATACACATGTGAAATATGAAAGTCATAGCTCAACTTTATCAAAAGTTATGGACAAGGTTAAAATTTCTGCGGACAAACAGAGAGACAGACAGACAGACGGACACGACAAAAACTTTATCCACCGAAACTTCGTTTACGGGGGCATGAAAAAAAAAGTTTATCTTTGTCATACCTTTAAAAACCTTAATACTTAAACCCACTTTTACACAAAAAATTCCAAACTTTTACTTTGACCATATCTTTTGAACAGTAAATACCAGGACGTACATTTATACTTCAGATATGTATTTTTTGTGACAAGACCTTTCATTGACCTTTTGATCTTGACCTTGGAGATTTCCGAACTTATGAAAAAACTTTAACCTTGGCCATAACTTTTGAACGGTAAGGGATTGGGCTTTTATACTTCACATATGTAATCCTTGTAAAAAAAAACCTTCATTGGATACCCTTAACTTTGACCCTTTAAATGACCTTGGAGTTTGACCTACTTTAAAAAAGCAAAACCTTGACTAGAACTTTTAAAGGGTTAGGGCTTTCATACTTAACATATTTAATGCTTGTGACGAGACCTCTCATTTGATAGCAAGACCTTTGACCCTATGACCTTGACCTTGAAGTTTGACCTACCTATGAAATTTTTAGCCTTGGCCATAACTTCTGAAGATTAAGGACTTGGGCTTCCATACTTTATATACGTATCCTTTGTGGCAAGACATTTCATTGGAAACCAATTACCTTGACCTTTTGACCTTGGAGATTTTCGTACTTATGAAAAACCTTGGTCCAACGGCAACGAGTCGACTCATCAGGATCCGTGGCTTGCAATGATGAAAATAGGGTAGTATCATCATAGAATTATTGAATCAAATACAAGTGCCACAAGTATCAAAGCGCATTAATTAGAATGTTGACAGAAAGGACGTGCAACATACTGATATCGTGGATCTTTGTCACGGATCTCTGTCATGTTATGTGATAACTCCGATGTTTTATGAAAAAAAATCGTTCTGTCATTTGCAACTGTAATAATTTATGTTTTCGAAACAAATTTACTTAAGACATTTTTCTTAAAAACTTGTACATTTAAATTATTAGCTATTTTAGGCACTGTTATTCAAATCCAAAATTCAATAGTTTTGGTTTTATGCAAACCCTTATTGGTGAGCAGTTCATGTAAACGACTTTTAATCAAATCATAAATTAATGAATATCTGATAAAAGTAAAAACAAAAACAAATGTGTTTGTGAAACACAATGCACCCGGCGGCAATAACAATCGGGAATATGCTATTTTTAGCATATAGGTCAAGGTCAAGGTCACAAGGTCAATGACCTTGGTATCATTTGAAAGAATTTGATTAGTGGAAGAGGCATACCGAATTTTGAAGTCTTTATCTCTAATGGTTGAAAAGTAATGGTTTAGGTTTCAAAAAGCTATATTTAGCATATTGGTCACAATCAAGGTCATAAGATCAATGCCCTTGGTGTCATTAAAAAGAGCTTAATTAGTGAAGTACGCATACCAAATATGAAGTCTCTATCTTTCATGGTTCAAAAGTTATGGCGAATGTCAAAGTTTGAAGACAAAAAAGCTATTTTTAGTATATAGATTACAATTAAGGTCACAAGGTCATTCACATTGATATCTTTGAAAGAACATAATTATTAGAGTTTGCATACTAAATACAAAGTCTCTATCTTTCATGATTCAATAGGTACAGCGAAGGTTAAAGATTGCAGAAAAAAAATTTATCATATAGGTCACAGTCAATTGCAAGTTCACAAGGTAATTGATCTTGGTCTTATTTGAACGAGCTTTATTAGTAGAGTATGCATATAAAATATAAAGTTTTTGTCTTTCATGGTTCAAAAGATATGGCAAAGGTTAAAGTTTGCAAACAAACAGGCAGAGAGACAGGACAAAAACAATACCGGTATATTTTCCTGATCTATCGATCCGGACGCGTAAAAACAAAACAAATTACATGCAATACCTAATAAAAACAATGAATACAAGTATAAAGCGAACTTTTAAAACTTTTACTCATGATTTTTATGTTTGATATCAATTAAACAAGATATGTTTTTGAAACACTACGCGCCCGGCGGCAACAAAGTTCGAAAAAGCTATTTTTAGCATATAGATCAAAGTCAATGTCACAAGGTCGTTGACCTTGGTGTCGTTTGAAAGAACTTGATTAGTGGTGTATAGATACCAAATATGAAATCTCTATCTTTCATGGTTGAAAAGTAATGGTGAAGGTTAAAAAAAAGCGATTTTTAGCATAAAAGTCACAATCATTGTCATAAGGTCAATAATCTTTGTGTCATTTAAAAAAGAACTTAATTAGTAAAGTAGGCAGATAAGAATATGAAGTCTCTAACTTTTATGGTTAAAAAGTTATGGCGAAGTTAAAGTTTCCAGAAAAAAAATATTTTTGCATATAGGTCACAATCAAGGTCACAAAATCATTACCCTTGGTGTCATTTGAAAGAGCTTCATTAGTGAAGTATATATGCATACCAGAAATTAAGTCTCTATCTTTCATGGTTCAAAAGTTATGACGAAGGTTAAAGTTTGCAGACAAACAGACAAACACACAGACAAACAGACAGAAGACAGGACAAAAAACAATATACGCCTCGGATCTTTCGTTCCTGGCGCATAAAAATCGTCAAAACCCCAAAAACAATCACTCCACAAAACTAGAGGTACTGTGAGCAATGAGCTCACTAAATGATACCCCCCGCCTCCCATATAGTTATAGTTGCAAAGTCCTGGTTTCAAATACGGGATTAATCGTTTTTCTATGGTATAACATTGCAGCCTACAAAAAGTTAGATGTTTTTGCTATTGATTTATTTGATGATTTATTTCATCATTTAAAAAAATGCTTGATATTAACTAGCATTGTGTTTGTAAGACTCTTTATTTTATTTGAATAACTAGGACATACTTGCATGTACAAATCAACAACAAATAGCCGTAGAAAGACGAATAATGACCCCATAGAATAATGACCGGGGGTCATTTTTCGCCATCGTAAAATGACCTCCGGTCATTATTCGACGGTAAAATATGACCACGGTCATTATTGACGTCGAAAAATGACCCTTTTTTTCTCGTAGAAAAAGTGTCATCACCCTAAAAATTGCATACCCCACGTGAAGAAAAATGACCCCCGTAAAATATTGACCACCTGTGGATTAAGTAAAAATTTTAAGGGGGCAAAGAAAGAAAAAAGAGATCTATCGGTTAAAATGCTCCTCTAAGCTAAATTGGGAATGAATCTATGTCATGCATATATGTTCATCTTGTTAAATTGTACAAGTATTGCTATTTAGAGGTCAATGCGATGATTCAGAATCAAAATGAGTCAAAGCTTTATCGAGCCCAAAGGGCTTACGCTAGGTGTACATTACTGAGAGAAAAATGCAGTTAAATTATATAATACTAGTATAATACCACCCACTTAAAAATGGGAGGTTATTTAGTGATCGGCATGTCCGTCCGTCTGTTACGCTTTAGATTACTCATCTCTTGAACACAACTCTTCTCATACCGCATAATGAAATTACATGAAACTTTTACAAAATCTTTGTTACCTAGTGACATTGTGCATCTT
>PRKT01002900.1:0-11054 GCA_003671525.1 Saccostrea glomerata | reverse complement strand
GATCTGAAAACCTGAAATATGACATTGATTTTTTAAATTATTTTTATCAACTTTTTTAATAAATCAAAGAATAAAAAATCAACCTCGAGATATCACCAACCATCTACGTATTTATTTATTTATTTTTGGTAAGTAGGAAGTGTCGGAAGAAAAGTAAAACAAACTTAATGAGACCTAATAATCGCTAGGCTTTTCCTTTTCCTCTTTGTGATAAGTTATGTACTTAAAACTCAAACTTTAAGGATAAGCACCCTTAAACACTTTATCATCAGAAGAGTTCTTTCTGCAGCGAGCATTACTAATGATGAGACACAAATATACACGTCAAAAACCACAGAAACATACCGATGGAGGAGTTGTCATGAGGACAGTCTACTAATAGAGAAAAAATACATGACGTGAGACTACATTAGAGAAAAAAAACCCAGTTATATTGATATAGTAGGGGCAAAGCATAATTATGTTACTATCATACCCATTCAATAACCATAATTTTTTTTATTCCAGGAGAATAATATATGGAAATAGAGCGGATATTTTTTGGCATCGGGATGCAGATGGACAAAGGTTGTTAGATTACAAAGCACTTGGCCATTGTTTGAAATTCCGAGTTTAATACAATATTGCAGTAATATATCTTTTCTTATTATCATAACTACGAGGGATGTTCATTAAATAATGTCCTCGGTGCTCAGAAAGAAGCAAACGACGCTTTTCAATGATCAAGTCTTCATGATTATACTTATTCATCTCTTTTAATTCAAACAAATGTCTGTAACATTTTTTTATCCAACGTCTGATTGCTTTTAGAACTCATTTTTGGGTATGACCCTTAGTGTACTGGAAAATGGCAGATCCAATGATTTCCTGGACTTGTTTTTTCTCCTTCTGAAAGGTGTACTTTTAAAGTTTGGACATAGAAATAAGTCAAAAGCTAAAAAATCTGGCAAATATTGTTAATGTGAAAAAACATTTACCTTCTGTTTATCCCGAAAACCCCTTTACTCTTCAGGACATGCGGGTTTGGACGCTGTTTTGAAGAAATTCAATGTAGTGGATTCCTGATTCTTGGTCCTTCCTCTAATAAACCTTTCGATCTTTTTGCAAAAAAAATTGCTTTCTGAACTCCTCCAGATATTAAACTGTCTCCTCAAATACGAATTTGAACAATAATACCACTAATATTAAGAAAAAAGCATATAAATCTGTCTTTGTGCTCTTGCATACCTTTGCTTTTGTCAGACCTCAACCGTTTTTATCAACTTATGGTAATTTTTTTCATGATTTTAAGCAACAGATTCATGTTCAAATATCTGTTTGAATATAAAACACACGTGGATAACTAAAATTACTGCTATTTATAAATATTGTTAAGACTTTCGTACACGCTGTCGTTTTCACTATTTTTTTTTCAAAATAAAGGGTGACCTTTGAGTACCAAGCTTTTTTACTGTCAAACGTTTCTTAAAAACAGTGTAAATTACCCCCGATAAGATGTCTATCAAATGCTATGTGTCTTAAAGTCAATCATACTTCATCGAATATTAAATATATAAAAAACAGGACAGTTTTAAAATCTCTATCATCACGAACATTTACTTTTCTTGATAAAACTAGTGATCCATTAAGTGCATTAATAAAACACAATAAAACATATTGAACTTTTGTCACTCTTCTCTATGTTGTCGGAATCTTCTTGATATTAGAAACGTCAAAAGTATGAAATAGAACATTGATTGTAATTCAATTATTCTGTAACAAGTATGTACATGAATACCAGAAGCAGCTGTATATTCCTAAAGATTCTAAATTCATTTATCTGATAACAAAGAAATTATTCAGTTATAAGATAGATAAACTTTAAACCACTTCACACTTTAAATACACTACACAGAAAAAAAAATATTAAAAGGTAATACATCATGTTCAAATAGTACGGCTAGTCTCTCTATCTCTCTTTTTTTCTTTATTTCTTTCTATCTTTCCTTCTTTCTCCTTCCTTTCTCTCGTTTTTTTCTCTTTTTTCTCTTTCTCTCTTTTTTTTCTCTTTTATTTATTTTCTTTTTTCTCTTTCTCTCTTGTTCTTTTTCTCTCTTTTTCTCTTTCTATCTTATTCTATTTCTCTCTTTCTCTTTTCTCTCTTTCTCTCATTTTCTTTATCTATTTATCTTTTTTTCTCTTTCTCTCTTATTTTCTTTCTCTCTTTCTCTTTTTTTCTCTTTCCCTCTTATTATCTTTCTCTCTTTCTCTTTTTTTCTTTCTCTGTTTTTTCTCTTTCTCTCTTATTCCTTTTCTCTTTTCTCCTTTCTCTCTTATGCTCTTCCTCAATTTTTCTCTTCCTCTCTTATTCTTTTTTTCTCTTATTATTACTCTCTTTTTCTCTTTCTCTTTTATTCTCTTTCTCTCTTATTCTTTTTCTCTCGTTTTCTCTTTCACTTTTTTCTCCCCTCTCTTTCTCTCTTTTTTCTCTTTTTCTCTTGTTTCTCTTTCTCTCTATTCTTTCTCTCTCTCTTTTTCTTTCTTTCATACTCTCTTTCTCTCTTTTTCTATTTCTCTCTTATTCTCTTTCCTTCTTTTTCTCTTTTATTCTTTTTCTCTGTTTCTTCTTTTGAAAGTACAGACCCTGAGACGTGCTACTACTCAACACGCTTGCAGCTCGAACGGTACACGAACGCTACACGGTTTGCACGAAACGCTGCACGATTTACACGAAACGCTACACGGTTTGCTCGAAATGCTACACGTTTTACTCGAAACGCTTTGCACAAAGGCTGCACGAAACGCTTTATACAAGTTTCTCATAAGCTTCGAACATGATTCTCACACGTTTTTGCTTCGGTTTGGATTTTCTACTCGAAATCTCTCGGACATTATTACAGTTTTATTAGTAAAGTATTAATAACATCTCAATCTCTCAAAACTAGTGAAATACTGTTTGAATTAAAATTCAGTAAACAGCAGTAATATTTAAAGCAATATGAGCTGCATGTCTGACATCGGAAAAAAAATGTTGCAAATTTGAAACTAACTGTTTCAATGACAGAAAAATAGAACATTTAAAAACTTCTGTAGTTCATATTTGCTATGAAAGAACTTTTTATACGAGTTGATTGAAGCAAAATTGAATTATTGTCGTCCTGTACAATAATGATATCTTATATAATACTGTATATTCGGTTGTACAGAAATATTTCTTCTGAAGCATTCTTAAACTTTATTTTGGTTTTATTGATCATAAGGATTTAGATTACATACATATTAATCATAATAACACATTTTACCAGCAAAATGAAATTCTAAAAAATGCAACTCATATTGCTTTAAACCGATAGAAATATTCAATACTCGGACAGTTTTAATTAATTAATGAATAATTGTTAATAAATGATTTTGTATTTATTTAACCAGTTGTATAGAGACAGAATTCCAATATCATCGAGTACATGTACGTATAATACATTTTATTCGACAGCTGAATCACTGTATTATTAGAGTTGATTTTTACATTTTTGTCATTCATTACAATATGTTTCTTGCATTTATTTTTTAGACGTATTGGTTAATAAATTAAACAGACATTAAATTTCTTACTTCAGGTAGCTACAACTCATCTATTAATTTTAAATGCATGTAACATTGATTAAATTGCGTTTGATTACCGTAGCCAGATTACTTTTCTTCTTTGTTTTTTTATCCGACAAACGATTAATTTAGGGCTCGTTTTTATTGCATAAACAGATTTTGTCGAGTTTTCATTTCAGTTTAAGTCCTATGGTGTACATGTATTTTTTTGTAGAATTTATTACAGAAACAAGTGCTTGCATGTGCAATAGAGAATAGGAATTCCCATGCACTTGGAGCATCTTGGATTCGTTGAATGTCTTTTATTCAGAATAAGTCACTTAACATTTCAATATTTTTATTTTTTATCTAACGTAAGTTTTTTGCTACGGGAGGGAAACGGTGGAGGGTATATAGGAAGTCTTCATCTTGTATTCTCTCTTTACATGTATCTAATCGACTAACGTATGTTTATGAGTATGTATATGTGTAAATAATAATTGCAGCAATTGCATATATACATTGTACATACAATGTAGATCTAAAGCTACACATTCAGATATATTAGAAAGACAACGGACATATCCTAGATTAAAAAAAAGGTTTATAAAACAAATAATAAACAATGATTCATGATTTTGCTTCTATACTTCTAAATATTATTTTCATGAAGCGGCTAGCAATCAGTTCTACATGATGTACTAGTTGTTTTTATTATTATTTGTTTATTTACGGCTAGCAATTCAGATCTACTTATAATACTTTAAATCCACGGATATAAGTTGTACCAATTAAATAATAATCAAACTATTTATTTCATTTCAAAAAAAAAATCTCAGGTGTCATTAAGCTGTGAACGCAACAAGTACATTTCACAAAAAATGTTAGTTAAGTTCTATGCACTGTGATCGCTTTTGTAAATGACTTTTATCCTGGTTTAAATGGCAAAAAGAAGAATCCAATATTTGTCGGCGCGAATTACAATTAACAAAACATTTAAAAGAGAATAGAAAAATCAAAGATTTATTTAATATTAAAATTAACAACAAAAAATGAAAGACTGTACAATCATTTTCTTTTGACCCCACCCCCCTTCACACACACACACACACACACACACACACACACTCCTATCTAAACCTGTGCTCGACGGTGCAAGTGAATTAAAATTCTTATCCATTTTTTTTATAATAATGCACAACAAATTATATGTATCAAAAGGTACTAAATGACACATCGTCTCTATCAAATACTTTAAATGTAAAGACAAGAGCGGATATATCTCTGCTTAAAATAACTATACAATGTATGTATGAATACTGGTAAATATTTCTTTCTTTAAGAAAAAAAAAGAATTTTAAAGCCATAATTGCATTGATAGTATATTGAACTCATTGCCCTTAAAACTGTTGTACATTATGTACAGTGTAATTAATTAATTTGAACACATTTTCTTAAGAAGAAAAAAATACTAACAGATGTCTTATATACATTACCGTGTAATTTCATTTAGTTGTTCCTATTTTTCAACACCTAAAATACCACAAGAACAACTAATAAGATACTACCACAATTTGGCATCCTGACTAATTTATAGCCGTATTAAAATGAAATCGACTTCCGAGTGAATCTTACACGATTTTAGTACGAAAGTCGCACGTTTCTCAAACGGATCTTACACGAAAGTCGCACGTTTCTGACACGCTTCTCACACGTTCGCTTTATGGTTTGCACGAAACGCTTTAGAATTTACACGAAACACTGCACTGTTAACACGAAACGCTACAGGGTTTGCACGAAACGGAAACGGTATAGTCACACGCTATTTGGGGGTTGTAGCACGTCTCAGGGTCGGTAAGATGGTCTTCCTGTCTCTTATTATATTGCTGGTCCTATATACATCGCCCAAAGAGATATTGTTATGTTTGCTTTTTCAATAGCTAAGAAGTTGTAGTATTTTTTCTGACCCTGCTTTTATTTTATATAAATTGTATTGACGTAGAATTTTGTGCCCTTAGTTCATAGATTAAATTAGTTCATTTCTTAAATTAAAATGTCATTTTTAAAAGAGTATGAATTCACAACTTCATAGGATAAATGTTGATTTTATCTTGCAAAAAAAAAAATAAAAGAAAAGAAAGAAAAAAAAACATGTAGATTGGTTTTCCTTTTCTTCCTTGATTGAATTTGGAAGAGATATTGACATTATCTATCATTTTACAAAAAAAAAAAAAATTCTTAGAACATTTATTTAAATATTGTTCATAAAAATATGGTTTACCATAAGAACTTTCCTCGTACAAATGCCATGCTCTTTGTTATACAGGACACACTTTTTCCGTCGGTGTATTTTGAATAATTGATGTGCCTTTTTAAATCAAAGCAATAGGAGAAAAAATTATTACCCTACAAACCACATGAATTAGGAATTGAAATTGTCTCCCGTAAACACAACTCATATCTCTATTGTGAAATTCGATGTCACATTAAGACATAATATTCACCTTTTACTATTTATGGTTCATAAACGCTCTGATCAATCATTTGAAATGTTGCTAAAATCTGAAAGATTTTTCAAAAGAAATGTATTTTATTTGCAAAATAGAAACAATTATAGCATAGCTTTCAGGACAAAATTGGACCAAAAAAAGACACATCAACTTGGGGAATCTATAAAGGGATTAAAGACATTTGTGTCATTACATTACATTACATGTAAGAGGTATCTCTTTTTATCAGAGTATTAATGAACCTTAATATTTTTTTCTCCTACGACAACAATTCCATAAATCAACTTTGCAAAAGTATTTCATTACCTTGTATGCTCTTTTTTTTCAAAATCACATTTTTTTTTCTTTCCACAGTCATCAAAAATGACGGAATGCTTGTAATTTAGTAGAAGAGATGTCAAATTAGAAGTTTCGAAATGAATAAATAAACAGAAACACATTACTAGTAATCCTATTTTTCAAAATGATGTTAATTGAAAGGAAAAGTCAGAAGTCTTAGACAACGTTTGGAAATTTATGTTTAAAATCGGAAGCATTCATTCATTAAAATTTGTTTTTTCTACAGATTTTGGAGATTAATTAGGACAATGTGCAATGCTTTTGATAGAATTCCTTATCCCTCATGTAGTTGCCTTTAAAAATCATACATCTCACTTTTAACCACACCTGAGCCGAGGGCTCAAGTGAGCTTTTTTGATCAAAATTTGTCCGTCGTCTGTCGTTGTTGTTGTCGTTGTTGTCGTAAAATTTTCACATTTTCATCTCCTCCTTAACCACTGGGCCGATTTCAACCAAACTTGTCACAAAGTATCCTTATGTGAAGGGGATTCAAGTTTGTACAAATGAAGGGTCAAACCTTATTCAAGGGGAGATAATTCAGAAATAGTGGAAATTTCATGCTATGTTTTAAAAATCTTCTTCTCAAGAACCACTTTGCCAGGAAAGATGAAACTTATAAGGAAGAATAGATTCAATTTTTTTTCAATTCATGACCCCCGGGGGAAGGGCAGGGCCATACTGGCCGATCAAAGTTTTACATAGAAATATATAGGAAAATTCTTTAAAACTCTTCTTCTGAACAAGCATTGTGCTATGAAAGATGAAACATATAGGGAAGCATCCTCAGGTAGCATAGATTCAAGCTTGCTCAAATCATGTCCCCCAGGGGAAGGGCGGGGCCACATTGGCTGATCAAAGTTTTACATAGAAATATGCAGGGAAATTCTTTAAAAGTCTTCTTTTCAAGAACCACTGTGCCAGGAAAGATGAAACTTATAGGGAAGCATCCATAGGTAGAGTAGACGGAAGTTTGTTCAAATCATGACCCCTTGGGGTAGGATGTGGCCACACTGGCCTATCAAATTTTTACATAGAAATATGCAGGAAAATTCTTTAAAAATCTTCTTCTCAAGAACCACTTGCTAGGAAAGATAAAACTTACAGGGAAGCATCCCGAGGTAGTGTAGATTCAAGTTTATTCAAATCATGACCACCAGGAATAGGGTGAGTCCACATTTGCCAATAAAAGATTTACATTGAAATATATAGGAAAATTCTTTAAAAAATCTTCCAAAGAACCACTGTGCTAGGAAAGATGAAACTTATAGGGAAGTATCCTCATATAGTGTAGATTCAAGTTTGTTCAAATCATGACCCCGGGTGGAAGGGCGGGGACACAATTGCCGATCAAAATGTTTTCATATAAATATATGTGAAATTTCTTTGAAAATCTTCTTCTCTGGAAAAGCATAGGCATGATTGATCATATTTTTTTGGAAGCATCCTCAGGTTGTATAGATTCCACTTTGTTAAAATCATGACAACAGGGGGTAGGGGGGCCACAATGGCCGATCAAGTTTCAAATAGAAATATATAAGATTTTTTTTAAAATCTTTTTCTCTGGAATAGCAAAGGCATAAATAATCATATTTGATGGAAGCATCCTCAGATGTAGTGGACATTCATGTTTATTCTAATCATCACCCCTGGGAGTAGGGCAGGGTCACAACATAGAATCCAAGTTTAAAATAGAAACATGTAGAAAAAAGATCTTTAAAAATCTTTTTTTCAGGAATAGCAAAGTCCTACATGTATTCATAGTGTAGATTCAATTATCTTCAAGTCATGGCCCCTGGGGGAAGGGTGGGGCCACAATGTAAGTTCAAATGTAAAGGGCAATAAAGCCATTTGTAGTCAAAGAAAAAAATATGCAAGCACCCTTAGTTAGTGTAGATTCAAGTTAGTTCAAGTCATACCCACTCCCTTTAAGGATCGGTTGGGTCCATTTTGGGTTTTAACTTTTCAAAAATAAACTGTTTTTTTTGTTTTTTGTAGCTAGTGCTCAGGTGAGCGATGTGGCTCATTGGCCTCTTGTTTAATTTATAGTAAACAGGGCAGATGTAAAACATCTATCATCAAGAGAATCTACTTTTCTCGATAAAACTAGTAATTCATCGGGTCATTTAATAAAACACTTCTGTTTTTATACTCAGAATTTTGTCCATTGTTTCCCTTTCAATACTGTCTGTCTTATACCGGGTACACGTCATAAAAATTCCATAAAGCCGATGTAGTAAGAATATTCGTTATCTCACAACAATTCCTAATTTTGATGGTTTAAATACACTTCATTAACATAAGTAATCACACTGAGCTTTTATTACTCTTTTCTTTGTCATCCGAATCTTCTGGATATCAAAGAAACGTCAAGTATATCATATCACAAATTAATAGATATTCAACTATAAAATTAATAACAATGTATATGAATGCCAGAAGCAGCTGCATTACCCTAACGTTTATTAATTAATTACTCTAAAAACAAAGAAATTATTGACATCTGTGAATAGGCATACTTTAAACTACTCAACACTTTAAAGACACCATTACAAAAGGAAATATCAAAAGCTGGTGCATCATGTTCAAATCATACTGCTATATGGTCTCTCTCTCTCTCTTTCCTTTTGAAAGTAAGATAGTCTTCCTTTCTCTTATCAAAATGCTAGTGCATATATAATGTTGTCATGTTTGCTTCTTCAGTCGCTAAAACAAAATAGTATTAGTTCCAACCCTTTCTTTATTTTATTGAAAAAGTAGATACGTATATTTAATTCAACCATCGGATAACAGATAAAATTAGTTTATTCGATTTTTGACATGTCATTTTGATAGACTATAATGACTACATTATAACTACAGGATAGATGTTAATTTTATCTTACAAATAATAATAATTTAAAAAAAAAAACATAATTATGTTGATGTCTTTTTTTCTTCTTTGACAAATATAACATGAATATTCTAAAAAACTGTTTGAAATGTGCAAGAATAATTTCACTTAAGCTATGATTTTAAATAAAATTTCTTTGAATATTTATTCAAATATTTTCAAAGAAAATTTAATTTGCTATGACACTTTTCTTATACAAATGCCATGTTCTTTTTAACACAAAACATTTTTATCAGTCGTTGTATTTTGAATAATTGATATGCCTTTTTTAAATCCAAAAATGCCACATTAATGAAGTATTTTTTTCCATTTTTATCTAAATCAGACGAATCGAGAAAAAAGGAATATTTAACCATAACGTACTTATGTTTTTCAGTTGTTGAAAAACAAACTAAAGACTTGACAATCACGAAACTCTTCCTCTTGTTAATCATTTCCGAATCCTTTAACACACTTTATCATCATAAGAGTTTTTTTTTTTACCATTAGCATTACTTATTATGAGATACACTTTGCAAGATCTCATAAACCACTTATTGAGGATTTGCCACGATGAGAGACTACTACATATTTGAAAAAATGGTAGCTGTGGAATATCAAGGACAAAGAATAGCCATTTCTGAAAGAAAATGTATTTCATTTAACAGATTACTGTGAAAAGAAAATCAAGAACATAATCATTGTTAAAATCTCAAGTTCAATGCAAATGTCATACGGTGTATCTTATTTCTGATAACATGAAGTTGTTGTATAAGTCCAAACTTAGAAAAATGATTTACCGAAGGAAAAATATCACCCTTAAACCTGCATAAAACAGAGATTTATATTGCCACTGGGAAACAGGACTCATGTTGTGAACGACGATGTCACATTTAGATATGACAGCGTCGTTTCACTAATTAAAAGTATTATTTTTCTTGCCACGACGATTCAATATATCTGCTTTGCAATTTTTTTCTAATTAGGACGTTAATAGTTGTAAAATCCTTCCTCTATCATCACGAGACTCTACTTTTCTCGATAACACTTGTGATCCATTAAGTACATTAATAACACGTACTTTGATTTTTATACTCAGATCTCTGTTTATTGTCTCCCTATCAATACTGTCTTTGGTATACCAGGTATACGTCATAAAAATTCTATGACAAAATGTTGTTCAAGTCTCCTTTATCTTACAACAATTTTTAATTCTGAGGTTTTAAATACACATCATAATCATAACGAATCACACTGATATTTAATCACTCTTCCCTGTATCAACAGATTCTTCTGAATATCAACGAAACGTCAAGAGTATGATAAAGCACATTGACCGAGATTTAATTACAATATTTAACACTATTGTAAATGAATACCAGGAGCAGCTGCATAACCCTTAAGATTTCAAATTAATTACTTTGAAAGAAGGATATGGAGATAACGAACAGTATTCAATCTCAAAGTCCATAAAACAATAAGCACGTGGGGATCCGGGTTGGAATGGGTCCTCAGTACCCCCTTGCTTGTCGTAAAAAGCGACTAAATGGTGCAGTCCTTCGGGTGAGACCGTATAAACCGAGACCCCGTGTCACAGCAGGTGTGGCTGGATAATGATTCCTCCCTGCTCAAAAGCCGTAAGTGCCGAGCATAGGCCTAAATCTGCAGCCCTTCACCGGCAATGGTGACGTCTCCATATCAAAGAAATATTTTGGAGAGGGACGTTAAACAGTACCAAATCAATCAATCAATCCATAAAACAATACAAAACAAAC